>JAOEHY010006121.1:0-51957 GCA_025447955.1 Psilopsiagon aurifrons | reverse complement strand
CTATAGGGATGCTGGGGAGGGACTCTTCATTAGGGACTGTAGTGATAGGACAAGAGGTAATGGGTTCAAACTTAAACAGGAGAAGTTTAGATTGGATATGAGGAAGAAGTTCTTTACTGTGTGGGTGGTGAGGCACTGGAATGGGTTGCCCAGGGAAGTTGTGAATGCTCCATCGCTGGCGGTGTTCAAGGCCGGGCTGGACAGAGCCTTGGGTGGCAGAGTTTTGTGTGAGGTGTCCCTGCCCATGCCAGGACAGTTGGAACTAGATGATCTTCAGGTCCTTTCCAACCCTAACTATTCTATGGTTCTGACTCTATGTGCTTAGAAATCTTTGCAAGTAATTAATATTGTTTCTATGCCAAAGTCAAGAAATTTGGGTAGCCTGTTTCTGAGAAGCTGTGCCAGCACTTACTTCACCTACCTTTGAGAGAGAGCTTCATCCAGCATGGAGTCCAAAGGGAAGAGAAGAAGCCAGCAGACACTGGTCAGCCAGTGCAGGAACACACAAACCCATGAAGTAATAGTTGTAGCACATCAACTGTACTTACCAAAGAAGATTGCAATGACTGTGGACTTCATGGTGAGTAAAACAAAATCTGGATGTGTCACTGAGGAGCTCTGAAAAGAAAAATACATCAGGTTGTGTTTAGAGGTACTGGAGATGAGGCTGGAACAGTAGGTGAAGAGGAACTGTGCATTCTTTTTCAACCTTTCACAGCCCTCACATGCTGCATCCTCTTCTCAAGCTTTATAGAGCAGCTGATGCCCCCAGAGGAGATGGTGTTTGGGCTGTGGCCAAAAAAAAGTCTCTCCCATGGACTAATTTTTTACTTCTCTCCAAGATTTGCCTTTTGCCTCAGGATACCACGATTTCATTCCACATGCTACTGTATGGCTATATGTGACCTGAGAGGGGTTGACAAGTTCATTCACTACTCTTTTAAGACATAATCACAGAATTGTACTGTCTGTACATCAAACCGCACCATGTAATCTCATAGAGATATGGAGAAAGTATGTTCGTTCATTCCTGAAGGACGTTGCATGAGGTAATAATGTCATAGCTTGTGAGCCGAATTACTGGTTTGCTGAGGATGTGTGTGCATGCACACATGAGCACCTGAGATTAACAGGACACTGTCATAGCACCTGGACAATGTTTTAGCTCAGATGCTTTTCTTCTCGCTTATATGTCTCAGCCTATCACCTCATCAGAGGTATCAAAAAATTGTCCCCCTGCAATAAGTTCTCATTTCAGGTCAACCCCAGAAAATGAAGAGGCCGAATAAGGGTAGCAAGTCATTTGCAGAAACACCATCCACTGTTAAAAAATATACTCACACTGACTTAGGCTTTGGAAAAAGCATCTGAATATGAGCATGGCTTAATAAATTCATCATCAGTATATTTATTTAAAGCCAACGAGAGCTGTGAGAATTTGTCCTGACAGTGTTTGGCTCAATGCCGAGGTATTTTCACTTCCAGTTTCTTTAGCATAGCAAAGGTCTGAGACAGTAAAGGGCCAATGGGTGCTCTGTGCAGAAAGTCCAGTACTACTTCTCACGTCTCACGACATGCAAAACCACCTGTACCATCAGTGCTGCACAAGACTTCTCATGGATTTCTAAAGGCTCTGAGCCCCAAGCCATGCTGTCCTCAGGCCGCCAGCTGTCCCAGGATCCCAGTCCTCCTGGGTGGCAGTGCCCCAGTCTTGGCTGCTATTGTAATCTCTACCTAGTCTGCTGTTGGCACTGCTTTTCAAGGCCATAGAAAGTGGGCTTCTTTTTTTTTTCCTAAGATATTATGAATCTTCTGCAGAAAGAGGCCAAGAAACCTAAAAAGTGTTCGTAGTAAAGCCTGCTGGAGGCAAATAACTTCAGCAGATCCCTTAGCCTGCAATGATAGATATTTGGTCAATAAGAAAATCAACAGAAGCATTTGGACCAGGCTGTTACATTTACTTACTGGATTTGTTGTCATAGCTACACAAGGAAGTATCTTATCATGGACTCTGTACTTTTGATGGTGCAGTTTATATTAGTATCCTGATAGCAGTAAATTATAATAGCAAAGAAACTTATTTTTGCCACTTGCTGAATTGCTGTATTAGGTACTGTCATGCCAGGAAAAATGCGCAGACATCCTGTGACGCTGCTCTGGTGGCAACACTCTCAAGGGGGGTCCTGGCCTTCAGACCTTGGGACGTCACACGGGGGAAGCACAGGAGGATTTACACGGCTGACCATATAGTATCAAGCTTAGAGGTTCCAGGATTTCTGCTGTGGGAAGTCTGTGTGCGTTCATTGTATCTGGGTTTAGGGAGTCACCTGATACAAGCCGTATGAGATCTCCTATACTACGCTAGCATGGCACCTGCTAGTTCAAACTGGTAAAGGGAGTAACAGCCTGGAATAAAACAGTGGCGTTTTTTGTTTCTCTGGGAAGGAAAGGGAAAGCAGAGCTCCAATCTGTGCATACTTTTAGTCTGTGTAGAACTGCTGGGAGTCTTGGGAATTTTTCATCTGTAGATGAAAAAAATGATACTTTGATATTAAACACGAAGCTATTGTTCCTTTTTTCTTTTACCAAATTAATAGATCTCATTAAAATAAACCCAAATGTTTCTACTTTGGGTTAGTCTGGAGTATGAGCTTTGCTGAGATTTCTCATTATCAATTTTCCATAATGCAGTATTTGCAGTCCCAGTATGTACTGGTAACTAATGATCATCCAGTATTAAATTTCCTGAACTGTATGCTGCGTCTTTGTTGATCAGAGTACATTTTCCCATCTGTGTCCTTCAGACTGTCACAACAGAAGTTACCCTTATGCCAGGAAAGTAGCTAAGTCTATGCATTATATTAACATGTGCTTAAATCCCAGTGAAATCAAGTTCAAATGTGGTAAGCACCTCCTTCAGAGTTCCCCAAAGCAGATCCTATTTTACCTTTTAAATCAAATTTCCAAATGTTGATTACTTTTTCCCTACCACAAATACTCAAAAAAGCTTGAATGTTAGGGAAGAGACAGAATTAGTAAACTATTCTTTCTGCATATAAAGTAAGATTTTTACACTGACCTTTTATTAGCAGCTTGACATTTATAAAGATCTGAGAGAGATCAGCTACATGCTACAAAAAACAGACAGTTTAAATCTGCATAAATTGTCACTGTATGTCAAACTATAACATTTTCTGATGGAAGTGTAGGTTTTAAGTCCTTGATTTGTGGTGTCAGGCACTGCTGTCTGTTCCACGTGCGAACCAAAATTCTTTGCTGGTGCCACGTGCTTTGCCTCTGCAGGAGTAAGCAGTTTATCTCCTATAATCTCCTGTGCTGCAGAAATTAATTTGTGTACTCTCTTTGTACCAAAATAGTGTGTGTTATTGTTCTCCTTCTCAAGGGGCTGTAATATCGCAGCAGCACTGGCACCATAAAGAAACAGAAGTGGACTTTGTTTCAAAGCTATCTGAGCAAGTAATGTGGAGTTAACAACATGATCTCTAAGCACTGTGGGTTGAGTTAAGTATGTGCCCTTTATGGGAAAATCAAGTGGGCTTGATGTAGGTGTGAGTAAACTGGTTTGGGTAAACAAGAGCTGATCATCATCTTGTAGAATAAAACTTTTTAGATTTCTTTTTTTTTGTTTTCTTTTGTCTCTTTTTAAAAAATGGTTTAACCCTTTCTTTGATTCATGCTTGTACACTGTCCCCATGGTATATAGGAAGTGAATTGCAAGACGCTGCAATTGAAGCAAGATAAAGCTATTATCTATGCTATCACCACCTGCAAAAGTAAAATGTGATACACTTACATTTTTCAGGGGGACCTATAGGGACGCTGGGGAGAGATTCTTCATTAGGGACTGTAGTGATAGGACAAGAGGTAATGGGTTCAAACTTAAACAGGGGAAGTTTAGATTGGATATGAGGAAGAAATTCTTTACCTTAAGGGTGGTGATGCACTGGAATGGGTTGCCCAGGGAAGTTGTGAATTCACCATTTCTGGTGGTGCTCAAGGCCAGGTTGGACAGAGCCTTGGGTGATATGGTTTAGTGGGAGGTGTCTCTACTCATGGCAGGATGGTTGGAACTAGATGATCTTGAGGTCCTTTCCAACCCTAACTATTCTATGATTCTATATGAAAGAGGAGAAAAGAAATCAATTGTCCACACTGTTTGTGGGAAGTGTCAATAAGAAACTGAAGGTTTCTTGTACCATGATCATTCTTCAACCTTCTTTAGCTTTCAGAGCAACCTCTGCTGTGGTTGCAAACCCCACATCATGGCCAGACAGATGGAGGTATGTGGAACTAGGATTGAGAACCCAAGATTCTTCCTGGAGGCAGTGCTGAGCTTCAGAGCACCATGGTGCTCTCTGCTTAATTATCCAGTGCCTCAGGAAAAGTCAGCAAGGAAGCTCAGGATATTATGGCTGCAGGTCTTTCTCTTGTGATGAAGGAGTTGTATAAGAAGCATTGGACGTCACACATTAGGCAATTGTGTGTTCAATAAAATGAGCAGCCAAACCACTGCTAAATGAGTTTCTGAGCCTCGGGACAGCTTGTGTTTTTGCCTGAAAGAGCCTTTGCTCATTAAGCTAGCATTAGGGTTACAGTCAGGGCTATTAATTTTGAATAATTTCCTTTACCACCTAGGTAGTAGCTACAGACTGTTTGCTGATTGTGTTCTGTGGCCACATGAATCCCAGCCCTGGTCAACACTGGTCCTCCACCCGATAGCAGTGACCCCTTCAAAAGCAGGAGGATGGCTGCTGCAGTTTTTCCTTGCCTTTTGGCTTCAGAGATGGGTGCTGAGGGCTTGGACATTGCTCTGTTTCCTGACCATACTCTGGTTTACACCATACTGCTATATAGAGGTAGCTGCCAGCCCTGTTTCTCAAAGAAGTTCAACTGACTGTCTCAGTTTACTGGTTTCAGTGTGTGGTAACTACAGGCAGGTTGGGCTGTTTATCCTACTGGGTAGTCTGTGAGCTGCCAAAAATGGGTGTAGTCATATTGCCCCTCACAAACAAGACACGGAAACTTCTCCTGTGTGACCTGAAAGACTGGCTACCCATGCCCAGCAGTGTTAGCCCAGAGTGGTCAGAGAGTATAGCCTTTGCTTGGAGAAGTCACAAAAGTTCAAAATGACCCTGGAGAGGGCAGAGGCCTCTTCCCTTGCAAGCCCTCTATGAAGTGATTGATGAGAGTTTTTGGGACATTGTGCCATCCTCAAGGGTGCCCTTCCCAAGAGTTCTGAGAATACATGGGCACACTCTCCCCTCTCTACTGAATCAAAAGATGCCCACAGAGCCTTGCTGCAGTCTTGTGGTTTGGAGAAGAGGACGTAGGGACCTTCCCTCTCCCTGAACTCACTATTTTTTATGTGGAAGTGAGCTACTGTGAAACATATGCTCCTTCCAGGAGCAAAGAGAGAGATTCTGGCTTTGCTTTGCCCTGAGGCAAGCAGCAAGCCAAGAACAGGAATAGTTTTTTCAGAGATACTTTAACAAATGTTTATATGCAGATTTGCAAGAAGAATTTAATCCAGAATAGCTTGATTCAGGTAGGTATAACAAAGAGATGCTATACCCAGCAATTTAGAGCCAGATAAAAACATCCAACTCATTTTGAGTTCATGCAATGCCCTGAAATTAGACAAACGTAAGGTAGAAGTAACAGTGACGAATGATTTATCTACTTTCCACAGACCTCTTTCAGAAGTAGGTAATTTATTTAAAACTACAGTGTGATTGAACTTGCCAGACCTTTCTCAGAGCCTAAATAAACCTGCAATGATTATACTTTTTCTTCTGTCTCAGCAAGATAACCATCAATTATGCTGGTCTGAGCTGCCCCTTTCCAGCAAAGGAAGAGATACATTTGGAATATGTCACCCACTTGCAGAATAAATATAATTTGGACTATCCAGATGAGGGTCATTACACTGTACTTTCCTAGTTTCTGTCAATGTATTATACATTAATTATTTTCATTTTTATGTCCAGCTTTTATGGCTCATTGGGAATCACAGTTAGCTCAAATCTGCGAATCCCTGTCTAGACAATTCCCTCCCTCTCTCTTACTTCCCACCACAGCCCTTGTCTGGTCCTGTATCTGCCCCCCTTGCTCCCAGGACCAAGCCCATGCTCCCTCTGCACACTATTGCAGAGAACTTCTTTCCCTTTTGTAATTTGACTACTGCTACATCAGTCAGGCCCCAGCCAGGTACCATCTACCGCTGGCACTGCTATTCCCCAAGAAACCGAGAGTAAAGGAAAGTACCAGCAATCCAGCAGTGGCTGAGGGGTGTGCTGGCTTTGTGAAATATGGCCACATTTCTTTCACTTTTTAGAAAAGAGCACCATGTTCTATTACCAACAAATGGCTTTAAGAAGTCAAAGTGGCTTTTTAAAGTGTGGTATGTTTCCCAGACTGGATGCACAATGAAAAGAGCCTGACTAATCTTGCAATTGAGCTGCCTGCAAACTGAGAATTATTGTAGTGTGTCAGAATTCCCCCAGAGGTACATATTTAGACTAAAAGTGAAGAATTTGTGTTAAAGGCACTGAAGAAACTGCACATCACCCTGGGGATGGTTTTTGGAATTTCTCTGCATGTTCAAACAAAACTTGACACCTTTTCTTTGGTAGAAACTTAGAAACAGAAATTTAGAGAAACTTTAGAATGTTTACACTCTGCTTATTAAAGCTACGTGTATCCCTTTACTACAAAAGAGAGTTGTATGTCTAGGTCAAAAGCAAAACTGACCCTTAAGCATGCTACTAAATGTATGCAACATCT
This sequence comes from Psilopsiagon aurifrons, assembly GCA_025447955.1. Classification (NCBI taxonomy): domain Eukaryota; kingdom Metazoa; phylum Chordata; class Aves; order Psittaciformes; family Psittacidae; genus Psilopsiagon; species Psilopsiagon aurifrons. Next base: position 45,153 of record JAOEHY010006121.1, on the reverse strand, counting down.
CACAGAAAACCTTTATCAATTCAGTATCTCCTGCAGTCAGTATGACTACTGGTGCCTTGTGCCAAAGCCATGGACTGCTTGGATAAGGATTCAGAAAATATATTAAAAAAATATATTTAAAAAAAAAAAAAAAGAAATAACTGGAACCACCCTGCCATGTGGCACTGCTTTGAAACAAGGCAGTAAGTGGTGAATTCATCGATGTCTAGTAATGACAACTTGGGCAAGGAAGCATCTTAAACTAAACACCTTCAGTAAATCAGGAAGCTGTAAAGAACATTGTGGAAAGCTAAGCTTAAATATGCTTTTGTGGTGGAAATGAGTGAAACAAAGTTAAGAAAGTATTTAAATTTTGCATTGTAGCTCTCTGTAAGAATGATAGACTTATGCTCCTTGCACTGTTTAGCATTTTCCCCATATATATTCTGTACTTTTTAAAAAAAAAATATTTCTTCCTAACTGCATTATTTCTGCCTAGGAACTGTTCCTTCCAGCTCTCTTAGATCTCTCTCTGAAACCTTTAGTTTAGGAAAGACCAACCTGTGCCTCAAGTGAGTATGCTACAAAAGACATATTGGAAAACAACCCCAAAACACTTTATGGTCCTCAGTCATCCTCAAACGCTACTTTGTTGGGACCTCCAAATTCTTTGTCTTCCTGCAGGGTCAACTGTAGAGGGGCAGGATGCCTGACCACACATCCCAGAAGATTGTACTTGGCCACCCTACATGCCACCTGGATGCTTAGAGGATGTTCATGAGCTGTTGTGGTACCAGGTGCAAAAAGCATGTCTGGATCTCCTACTGGAGGTGGCATTCATGCCCTGCTGTTCTGAGCCATGAGGAGCTTCTAAGGCCACTTACTGGATCTGTGCTTTTTCGTATTCCTAACAGATAACATCAAAGAATAGTCTTCAGCCTAATCTAATCTTTGGCCAGAACCTACCAGTACTACTGTGTTTACATTGGATGCTTCTTTTGTCATTTTCAGAGAGTCGTTTGGATGTGGAAGTCTGTCCTGTCTCCTCTTCTTGGGTTGGAGGTGAGTCCTGCTCCTCAAGGTCTTGTGGTGAAAGCCTGCAGCAAGCCTTGTAACTACATCAGGCTGACCTCTCCAGCTGGTGGGCGTTGCTGCTTTGGTTTTGCTGCAGGCTGCATCAGTGGTATCCTTCCCACCTGGTGCTGGTCTGTAGACCACCTGTAACCCAATAGGCACGTTAAAGCTGAAGCCTCTCACGAGGCATGGCTGTTGTGGGGAGCCACTTGAAAACCAAGGGTCTGTGACTGCTGTTTCTATTCTGTAATGGCTACAGAAGACATCTTGGGGCTCCATGTGGCTTTTGGGATGAAAATGAGTTACAGGTTTGCACAGGTGCCAGCATTATAAATGAGGCTATTATAGGTAGTGCTGGGTTTCTGAAGACATGCTGTTGGCGGAGGTGCTGGTGAGAGACCTGACATAACGTGGTCCATGCTGTGCAGCCTTATGGCATGTGTGTTGGCAGCCATTTGCAACTGGCAGGAGTGGGCTATCTAGCATATGGGTCTTGCAGAAAACAAGAGGAATGGCTATGCTTCCAAAACTGCATCCTTCAATATATGAGTGCCCTGGAGGGGACTTGAAGGGCTAGAAAATATGATGGCAGAGAAAGTGGTCTCCAGGTCCAGGTCCTGGATATTGTGACAGTGTAGCTACAGCCAGAAACACTGAGAAATGTGTCTAAGGACCAGATTGACACTGATTTGTTAATTTAGCATGTTAGAAGCTTTTAAAACCTGCTGTTTTTCCATAGAGATAAATCACAAGATTCTGTTTCAGAGAGCCCAAGATCAAAAAGGAAAATTGTGTAGCACATGCACTGGAACAGGAACTTGTAATTTGTGGTCTTTTGTTTTTAAAACAAAACTACTCCTGCAGACCTTGATATTGCATAATCCACTTCCATGCTCAGGAATTCTGTTCTGAACTTTGTCTTCAGAAGATTACCACATGAACTTCCACTTCAAATCTAATTATTGCTTAACTCGTGTATTTCTTTTGTACACTGTTGAGAACAGAAGATATAGACCATGGAAGCCTGAGACTTCACATCTCAAATTAACACATATTTTGAAATGTAGTTTGGTAGAAAGGCTATCCCTGAAGCAGGGGAGACACTCCTTCCCATTTAGCCTCATTTCCAAACAGCCTCTTCATATGCTTCACATCCAAAAATCTTCTTCTGCAAAACCCTGGAGAACAAAATTCTGGAGTGCTGCTGATGGATTGCAAGAGAGGGAAGAAAGATGTGTCCCCAGCAAAGAGAGCAGGATGGGCTTCCATTGTCCACAGCTGTCTGACAGCCTTGAAAATAGCCCCTGCAGTCATGGAGCCTGTACCTTTTCGTAAGTGGCCCACTGAAGGTGACCAAGGCCAGTGTACGCAGCGCTGCTGCCAGCTTTCCTCTATGTCTTGCCCTTCTTCTACAGACTAGAGAGTAAGCTATGTATTTGGCAAAAATAAAGAATGGAGCTTTCTGAATCCCTAAAGGAACCTGGCAGAGGGATTGAGAGGCACAGAGGTGGCCGTGTCCAAGCTTCCCTGTAAACAAGTGATTTTGGAGAGGTGAAAATTTCCACATTTTTCAGTAGAAGCTGGAGGTGCTGGAAATCTCCAGCTCATCTTGGTGGGGACATTAAAGGACTGCTTGAAGCTACACGGAATCATTCAGAATTTTCCTTCAAATTTTGGCACATGTGAAATTGCCACTTGGCAATTGTGAGCCTCTTTTTCATATGAAACCAGCAGCCAGCTGAGAGGCTGTTGGCTGCTGTGTTACATGTGTTACATTTACAAAGCTGTTTTATAAGGTGACAGGCTGAAAAACAGTTTGCAAATGCAAGTTGATCTTGAAAGTGGTTTTTATACCTCTGTCTATGGGTTATCCTGCAGAATGGGGCATATTAAAGGTAACTGACACGAATAGTGTTGTTAGTGTGCTATGGACCTCTTAATGCACTCTGAAGCTCTGGGCATAAAGCAAATGTAGAATGGGCTTAATGGGTGCTAAAAAACCAGTCATGTGTAGGACATGTCAGGTTAAGAACTGCTTAAAACTAGATGATCTGAATGAAGCAGAGCTGGTTATAAATGCTCTTATGAATGCAAATGTGTTTCCAATTTGGGATATGAGCTGTAGATCTCCATGCTCTGCTTCAAAAGGGAAAGCAAAAGCTGCAGATGGTGGTTTGGTTGGGTTTTTTTGCCTTTTTTTTTTTTTTAATTAAAGTATGTCTTCATGAGAAATATTTCTGGTTCCAAGTCACTGGGAAATTTTGTTTCTGATCAAAGTTTTCTGTTTTGTTTTTCCCCAGGGTTTACTTGCTGAAAAACGGGCCTGAATAGGAGAGGCAGCCCACGGCTACCCAGCCACATTCTGCTGTGGAGGAGAACAGGGATGCCAGCGCTGAGAAAGTGACAAGAGAGGTGAGGGTGAGCCAGCTGTGGAAAGAGGGAGGGGGCTCTGCTCTTTGCTGGCAGGGATGTGGGAGCAGCCCTCAGACAACACTAAATGTGCAGCTGCCTCTGCACAGAGTAGGATGCAAAATGTTTGCAGAGCCCAGAACAAATAGTTGGGCAGCTAACCCATGAGTGCCATGCTGTCAGGACTGCCTATTTTGGTACCTCCCAGTATTTGCAAGGGTCAGACGCACTCACACAGCCTGCAATCTCCGCCAGCCAGTATAACTACCCATAGATGCCTTAGGAACCTGCATAATTTTAGTAGATTCCCAACTTGTCTGTGGGCCATAGCACTGGAAGAAAAGCTCATCAGCAATAGATGCTGCTTTATCTGTAGCAAGTCCCTTCACATCCTACTTTTCGCTACAGCTTGCTTCTGCAGGGCATTATCAGGAGTCAGTAAAAGGCAGTCTTCATCTCGCCACAGAGCTCACGGCACTGCCTGCAGCGTGTTTGCTTCTAAAGTAAACGGAATTTAATTAAACAGAGTGTAATTTAGTAATAGAGATGCAATCTAAACTGCTACAGGCTTTCTGAGCAGGTCTGCACCTCCCGGAATCTCTTCTATAGCAGGGGGAGGATGCGCTGCCTGCTCAGCGTTCACCCAAGTTTTCCAAGTGGGAAATGGGCAGCAAATAAAGGAGCCGGTATGCGAAAGAATGGCAGCTGCTCTAGGACTGTTAGAGAGCTCTTTTACAGGCATATGAACCGTCAATTTGTAGTAAGACATTGTTTTCTAAACATAGCATAAAAACTCTTATCTTGCTTGGCTGATCATTAGAAGAGAGATAATTATAGTCTCAGTGTGACAGCCGGGCTCCGAACAGGGGCCGCATTGTCCCAGGTCACAGCTGAGCTCTAGCACAGGCACTCCAGGACAGCCCTGGGACAAGGGGCGTCCTTGTGCCCCGCCAGGTTCAAAAGAGGAATTGAAGTGCTCTAAGTAGGTGTTAAGCACCTATTTCTCTCTCCGCCTCTGGCCTTAAAAACTACTCGGTAGGAGAAAGGTGAGGAAGAAGACAGACCTGTGACTGCTGTAGCTGCATCCTCCCTGGCTTTATGTATACGACAGGTACAACAACTATTGTTTTTCTCTTCTTTAAAACAAACCAAACCCAAAACCTCAGTTTTGATTTAAATTTTTGTTTGTTCTGTTTCTGTTTTCCAACACAGACCAATGAGACCTATATGATGGATGGCCTTTCAGAAGGAAGAATGTGTTATCTGTTCAGTGTCTACTTTCTGAGCCTCGAAATGGGTTAGGTCTAAACCTCAGCTGATGCTGCAGCATGCTGGAGGAGTCCTGGTGGACTCGGAGCTTCAGAGGTTCAGAATATCCCTCTAAGGGTTGCCAGGAAATCCTGGACTACTGCTTTTCACCATCCATCCAGAAAAGATAGTGCCTGCCCATCCCTTTGCAATGGGCCAACACACCTCACTGCCCCAGCACATGCCCATGCTGACCCCCTGTAAGAGGAGCTCATGTCTGTGAGCACCACAGTATTTTTTATTATGTGTTTAGCCTCAAGACACTGGAGGAGGAGTACAGCAATAGCTGCAGATAGTAAACTGAGCTACGGCTTCTATTGCTTATTTCACCCAGGTGCCCTAAATTAAATATTTAGGACACTTCTTGTAAAATAGAGACCTGAAGGTGCCTGTTTTGAGCCTTGTGTTAGCATGTAAAGCTATGGGGAAGTGTTTTCTGTCTAGATCTTTATTTCTGGCTTGGAGGTGAAGATGAAAAGTTAAAAATTATCCAGGCAGACCAGGTACGGTTGAGTTTTTGATGACACTGTTATGTGATCTTCAGGTTTATTTTTAAAATTGTTTTCAATAAAGCAATGCCCAGAAATATTACATAATTCTGTTGTTTCACATGAAGTCTTTAGTCTGGTTTCCCAGCTTCTGTGTTCACACGGTGGCTCAGGCAGTCCCCTTTTAGAAATATTCCAGTTAAGTTGACAAAAGTGAGTGTAAAAATTAATTTCTTCTGGGAAAGTAGCAAGTAGGTGGGTGAAAAAGACCTTTGTTAATGGCTCCACTAAAGGAAAGATCTCAGTAAAATCTCATTCTTATTAGGCACCAAAGGATCCATGTGGGATATCTTTTTTGCACCTCAAATGTAAGGAAACCTGGTTTAGCTAGTAAAACTATTTGGTTCAACCATCCGGAGGCAAGTCATGTAATAATACTTCTAGGGAAAGCAGTGTCTTGCATAATGTAGGGAACAGCTGAAGAACGTAACATTCTTACCGCATGTGAAAACACAAAGCAATATTAAATTATAGTGGCAGGACAATCAAGGCTTGAGATAAGACAAAAGACACAAGTCTTTCCTGTCATCCCAGTGAGAACAACCATAGCAACTCAAAGGATTAGGTAAAATATGCAAGAAAAAAAATCTCTTTAAAATAAGATACTAATTTAATATTCAAAAAGAAGTGTGCATGTGTAATGCAGTTATTTTTGCTTGAGCTGTCTTTGCATCTCTGAAAGAGACCATTCTTACAGCCATGACTGTTGTTCAAGTGATGAACTGAATAAAATCTGAAGAACATGGTATTAAAGATAGAGAAAAACATGGATATTCTTTGAATGTAGTCAAATGCGAGGTGGTTTTAACTTCAGAATGTATACAGTAAAGTACAAGCTATAAACAGGAGCCCATTGCTAAACTATGGCTAAACATAGCCATCTAAACTACTTTTTTCTCTGTGTGTGCTCGCTTTTTTTTGGTTGTGTGGTTTGTTTTTTTTTGTGTTAAATTTTGGAGAGGTTAGAGGAAAAAAGTGTGCTCTAAGGTGGGTCTGCCTCTGTAATCTGTAGTTCTTTTTTTGCTCTGGATGTGGCGTAGTTCCTGTAACTCTAGAAACAAAAAATTAACTAAGGCTGAAAGTTTGCTTGGGGCATTTGGTTCATGTTAGTACTAGTCTGAGAGAAATCGCATTTTGAAGAGACTTACAGAGACTCTAATCTCTCTGCAGAAAGCTGAACGGCTGTGGCAGGCTTGACTATGCTATTCATTTTTGGAGCCCCACCAGCAAAAGAAGCACTCAGCACAAAAGGATATATAGTGTTTAGGCTACTGTACATACATCTGTATCCATCCATCTAGCAAGGGAGTTTGCACCATATAAATATATATCACTGGAATAATACTACTTTCCATTCCATTTGTTGGAGATTAGTGTTCCCCAGTGTCAGGTAATGCTAATTAATGATACAACACACACCTTCTTATTGATCAAAGACATAAAGAAAAAAGTCTTCAAAGCAAAACCGTTTTACACCTACCAACAAGTTGCATTACCTATTACATACTGTTTGAACAGTAATCATTTATATGTCTACTGAGTTGTGGTTAATATACACTGTTCTTCATCAAATAATTCAGCTCTGTTCAAGGCAGTGAGTATATGTGTCCACTTCAACAGTAGGGGTTTAATGCTTTTACAAATACGTAATGAAGTATGTGTAACTTAAAGTACAGTTTCCTTCTACAATTATGTCTTCATCTTCTTAGGTCTTTGATCCTATGCATGCAGCTGGAATGCTAAAGAATATTACATCCCCACAGTTACTTAGCAGTGAAAATATCTAACTTATCAACAGGCAAAAAAGCAACACCCCCCTCTCCCTCATAAATAAACATAGCAGAGAAATGACATCAGAATTACCTTGCTTGAGGTGTGCAACTTTTTATTCCTTTTCTCCACACAGTATGAAAGTGCTTTTTTTTCCAAGTTTCTCTGTACCCCAAACTCCAGCCAACATTATTCTACAGAAGGAGAGGCAGGCAGTGGAGGGAGGCCTGGACACCTTTTCTCTTTCAGAGAGGAGCTAATCAAACATTCCCATCAAGCTCCCAGCTCTGTGAAAGGCACATTGCTTTCCCTCCCTCTCTCTGCTCCTCTCTCCCTCTGTCTCTCCCTCCCTCTGTGTCTCCCTCTCCCTCCCGCACACACAGGCGTATACAGAGCTCCTTACATTGATTTAGCAGTCGAATTAGGCGGTCCTATTTTAAATATATGTTCCCTCCCACATATTTTTGGTAGGGATTTCTATGCTCCTTTTGCACTAGCATGTTAGATCTGTCAAGTTTTTCTCTTCTAGGAAGTGAAGCTTTACTCAGCTGACGTTTTGGCTGATTTTTCTTGTCTCTCTGTGCAGTTCAGCATTGTAGTAAAAGGACTACAACTAGTATGTAGGAGTAAAATACACTGCTCTAAGGATTACAAATACCAGATTAGTTAGGTGCAAGCCCAATTTTAAAGGAAAATTAGCTTTTGAAGAGACAGGCTGTCATGAGTTTACTCACGTGAATAGCATCACATTCCCTCAACGGTTTCCCTGAAGCTGGGGGATTAGTGTCAGCCAGTCTGTGAGCCTTGGCACAGAGAGGTGGAAGTATAACTTGAGATTAGCATGACTTCTTCCTGATCAAGTTTCGTGCGGGAGTTTAATAAAATACACCCAGAGATCTCTAAGGAGGCACTCATTACGATGAGATACACAAAAGGATTGATCTTCCTTTAAGTATTTGCACAGACCCCAAATCTCACTGAGACAATCAGGATCACAGCATTTACAAAATTATCACAAGAAGGGCTGGTGTTATATTCCAGGATGCTGGAATGCAAATTATCATCTGCAATTCCACCTAGGTATTCAGAAGTGTATAGGTAACTTACATACTCTGTTCTATCAAAGATTATTATTGGTGAAAAAAATTATCTTGTATAAAGATAAAAGATGATTGATTTCAAAAGGCACATTAGAAAGACATGTAGTTCCCAGCTACTTCTGATCTAACAATCCTGTAAATGTCTTTGGTTTAAGGGAAAATGATTACCTGGGTTTAAGTGAAAGATTACCTGTTATTTGTGAATCTCTACTTCAGTACTTAGAGAAACCCAGCATATAAACAAACAATACAACATCAAATGTTTATAAAAAAACTCCCCACTCTTTTGTGTTCCTGTAACTTAGTGTTACTGAGATGTAATGATCCGTAATTCATAATTCTCTTAATAAAAGAATTCAGGTTTGTCATGGTAATAACTCTTGAGGAAGAATGCCCTTGACTGGCAGAAAGGCTCTCCAGTTAGCAACTTGGTTACCACATATACCTAGAAAATTAAAGAAAAAAGAAAAAAAAAAAAAACCTGTTCTATCAATTCCAATTAACACTTCCAGAATATAATCACTTTTCATAAAGCTTTGTGAGGTTTATTCAGATAATCATGTGCAAAAGGCGTGACACTTTAGGACTGAACATTTAGAGATACGTAGGTACATAGGTGCTTGGCACCAAACATCTAAATATTGAGGGTTTGCAGCTAAGTGGTTATGTGTCATTTCCCAGCGCTAGTGGAAGGCTGAAGTCCCCCCAGCAGTTCCTTCATTGCAGATGCTGATAGAAATCCCCTAAAAAATTTGAGTACAGACCTTCACTGGTATTCAGCCACTTATTTTGCACTCGAGTAGATTACTTTCAGAAATCACATCATCTGTTTACATCTTAAGTTGCCTGTATACGGCTTTAAAGTCCCAGGTCAGCAGGTTGTCCATGAAGACTCTTGATCTCAAACAGTGTGAGAATACTGAAGAGCAAGCTTTTGGCAAACCACGACATGGTCAGATGGCAAAGCTTCAGGCTGTGCCTGCAGAGCACACAATAGGATTGCATAGAAATAGTTGGACTAGCGCTGAGTGATGGAGCTGGGATGTCAGAAGCAGTGGATGATCAGGATAATTGGCACAGGCAAAAAGTCCTCCAAAGGTTCAGCTCTTTAAGGGGTGTATGTGCTGGCATGTGGAATGTGGTGGGCAAGGTGTCAAAGCAACAGTGACAGCACCTGCACTGGGGTTATGCTTGACTGTTGCTCCTGCAGGGTTGTAGTTGTGCAAAAGAAACAGCTCACAGATCCATTTCTCATTTTCCATGGACCAATTATCTAATTTGTGGGTAAATTGTATTAAGGGCAAAGAGTCAGAGTGGACCTGGCAGGACTTAGCTCAAGGGCAGAGGTGTGTCAGCACAACTCTCGCTTCCAGAAACCCAGCAGTGGTGCAGCTTTGTCCATGCTGCACCCACCTGAGGTCTCCTAGCCCAGCCGGCTCTGACTGGGACATTGGGTCAATGATGCTGCTAGTGGGTTGACACATTTCTGCATCACTGCCTGTGGGCATCCAGACACCCTGGAAATGAGCACCCCAGGAACCGTGGAGCAGAATCACTGACTGGGCAGAAAAAGAAAAGCTATCTAGGTTTGCTATTATCCAGGGTATTCAGCCTCTCTTTATGGTGTGTAATGGAGAGCTGAAGAGTATAAAAACAAAACACAGAGGAAGCACTGGCTGTCTCTTTTTATCACAACATTTCCAAGTGCTGCTGCTGTGCTCTTTCCTGACAGAAGCAATTTCCAGCCACCCAAGAGCTAGAAACACAAAGTGCAGGAGCAAGAGGTGAACCCTGTTGTATGGCTTCACTTTGGTACTGCAATTTGCCACAGAGAAAGATCTGTTTACAAAAGAGGTGACTTTGCAGTCAGGAAACCGATAGTTTGAAGACAATAGATATTGAACACTATTGTCTAGGGGATGGACAAATGCTCTGTATCTGTGTGTGTTCATGTCTTCCACCATTATTTCTAGTCAGGAGCCTCCACTTGAGTTTTACGTTAACTGCTAGTACTGTTTGTCGTGGTAGATTTTAAGTTTTACTGTACTGTATTTTCATTTGCTTGTTAGTTAAAGCAGGATTTAGCAGGATCCACTAGTAATATTATTAAATGAGTGAATGTACACTAAGGACAGGTGACAAATTTCAGGGATATAGTCTTTACTAACGCATGACAGATATGTTCACATCCATATGTACCTACTAAGTAAGGCTGATGCATTTTATAGCCTTTCTTTTCCAGAGCTGCAGCAACTCAGTAATTCCTATCAGTAAAATTTAGCAAAATCACCGTTCTATTAATTTCTAAGTGAGAACAATGACATGCAGAGTAGCTTTATTTCTACTGTACTATGAAGCCTGAAAGCAAAGGAACACAGAACACCAATCTGTCCCCTGGATGTCTTAACAAAGCAGCTAATGAACAAGACTAGAGAGTCAAAATACTTTCAAAGTAACTTTCAAAGAAAACTTTCAAAGAGAGTTTGAGAGGATTCTTCATTTTTGAGGAAAATTTAGTGACTGCATTGAATTGTGATCTACTCAGATATTACCTTCACTCTGGAAGATGAAACAACAGAAAGAGAGAGATATGATACGTGTAAGCAATGTCAGCGCAGACAGAGGAGATAATCTAGCCAAGGCTCAAAAGAGAGGTTTGGTACCAGCAGACCTGGAAGATCAGACACATGCTGATGGAGCTGTGTCGCAGACCCTTAAATAAATCTTCACTGAAAATCATCTGTCATGCAGAATTTTCAAGTTACACAGCTTTTGTTCAAAAAACATTGACCTGGGTAACAGCTGGATAAAGGCCATGTTGGGTAACTGCTGCAAATCTGACTTCACTGGAGGAAAGCTCTCTACACTTAATCTAATCCTTGTTACAAATCTGACTTCAGCTTTCTTAACAAGTTTTTGTTTTTAATATAACTATTTGGCTTACATGTTTCAACCAATACAAAAATGTAAGGTCCTCCGTGTTTCTTCCCTCTGCATGCAGTAAGGTAAATGAAATAGGGGAAACCTCACCTATTTGGAAATGGCAAATAAATTCACATGTTGGGTTTGACATTCACCAACTGGTATGGCTCCTGAGCTAAGGGCCGGCAATGACATGACTGTATACAACTGTTAGGGCACCACAGAGACATATGTAGTTTTGCACTCAGGTGTCCAAATTCAATCCAAGTTTATTAGTGACTTGGGTCATAATAGTTTGGTGATAGCTGGCCTTTCTGCAGTGATTTACATGAACAAGTCAAACTTCTGTAGAAAGAGGAAGAGAGAAAGGTTTCACTACATAGTAGGTTCACATAGTAAGTCAACATCTAAGTGAGAGCGGAGGATAGTGGGGTAGCTTCAAAGGCCATAAATTGCTTCCAAGAGATCATTTGCTTTCCAGATTATGAGTAGGAAATGTACAAGGAATCAAAGTGATTCAGGGCTGAGCTAACAGGCCTTTGATCATTATGCAGAATTTGCTGAATGTATCTATCTTCTGAGCTGACCACTGCAGGCTTAATAAGCCAGTATGAGAAAGTCCTGACTCTGCATATGAAAACAGAAAGCACAGACAAATGAAATGATTTCTGCAAGATCACACCTAACTATGTCACCTCTAATCACATCCAAGTGCTTAAACAGAAAGGAACAAATTTTCTGCTCTCAAACAATTACCCCCAAGCCTTTTCCACCAAATACTACCACTGGAATCAGAGAGAAGAATCTTCTCCAAGTTGTAACACCCCAAGATGACATGCACAGCCTGGCAGTGCTGGCTCTATTCAGTGATGTTGCGCATTAGCCTTAATATCTAACAAGAGACAGTGGAATTCAAATTCTGCAGTTTTTCTACATTTCTCAGACTCTGTGAAATAAAATATTAACCTACACATTCTCATGCATAAGGTTATCTGTGTTTGAAACCCATTTAAACATGAAGAAAACAAGGCAATGGGAAAACATAGTAGAAAGTTAAAAATATAGTTGGGATGGCAAGGTAACTAGGGAGTTAATATTGTTTGGCTTCAGCTGCTCAAAGCTCTTACATCTAAATAAATAAATAGATGGTAAATAAAATAATTGATGTCCTGGAAGGCTTATATAAAATACACTGATGTGTTTGTCGCATGTTTGAGAAAGGTACGGAGGCTGAATTATGTATGCTGTAGCTGTTGCCAGCGTCAGAAACTTCTTTAAATAATTAGAGCAATTGGGTAGCCAGGCATCTGTTTTTACTTTTTATGAATGAGGAGACCTCATGGGCCAAATGAATGCATAATGTTGGCGTACTTGTCTTAAATGGATGGATACAAACCTTACACTGTGTAAATTTGACCACTGGGTGTTTCTCAGCGAAGACGGCAATGGCCATGTTTCCTGAGAGTAGAGAAGCTGGGCTCTGTCAGTAAACTCAAGTACCTGGTTCTTTTGTTCACCCCACAGGGAAGGGAGGGACAAAAGGTGACAAAAGTAGTCTTTTCACGTTTGCCAGGGGGCAATGTTCAAGCAGGAGCTCATAAGCCGCTGTCTCTTGGATTTCCTGCAGCATAGGCCTTGGGAGTAGGGTCTACCTGAGAGCCTTCTGTCCCAACTAGGCAGGCTCAAAAAATCAGAGTTTATAGTGGGAAATGGGAAAGGGATCCTTTTTTGTAACTGATGCATGGAAGGCTTGATCTTTTCCAATTAAGCAGTGACCATTTTAACTGGCATTTATTTGAATTGTTTGGTCTTTTGAAGTTCTGGGCAGTCACTTTTGGAAACTCTTAATCTCATCTGCCTCTCTAATAATTAAAAGACATAAAGAAAAGTTAACTCAGGCTTAGAAAGAGAATGTAATGAGGTATTTGAGGAAACTCAGAAGTACCTACTCTGTAAAGAGTGTTTGTATCCTCTGAGAGTGATTTAATGTGCAGTGATTTAGCTTTAGCTGTCAGCATGCAGACAAATACTACTTAGAATGAGCAAGTCAGCTGGGTTTGCTTATAGATCTTGGACTGTAGCAGAAAGAAGCAATGTTCAGATACTGTTTTCCTTTAATTATTTCAAGATATGCATCTCTGTGAGAAAACCAAAACAGATGGAGGAGACACTTGCACTTGAAGTACAACAGGGGGCTCTCATGGGCATCAAATAATCTTTATTATTTTTGCCATGTAGCTGAACCTATACATACCTCCTATGCCCTATATTCCCAAAGCCAGATTTAGAACAGAGGCTGCCTCAAATGCTGTGTTGAAACTTAAATAAAATGAACAGTAAATGTAGGGACTGGAACAAACCTCATCACATTTGGGATCAGGAAATGCCAAGGGTGGCTGCTTGGGAGGAGTTTGCCCTAATTGTGGCCACAAGCCTTTGGATCTGAAGGGGTGTAACCAGCTTTAAAAGCTGTGACATTATGAAGGTGGACTGCGATGTTTGTATCTCACCAGTCTGCTATCAGAAACCAAGAGGCTGCCACAACAGAAATCAATTTTAAGAACTGGTTTTGGCAGAAATTTGCATTTATTGCAAACACAAGTGTATGGCAAGTGAACAGAACTGGGTCTGTAGGAAGTGCAGCATATGGATTTTGTTCATCTCAAATCCAGTGTAGGTGGGGATTGAGTCTTCCCAGGGTAAATGGGATATATTTCATTGCTCTACTACCTCACAGAAAACCTGATTCGTCAGCATAAAGCTCCTTGAATGAGAAGTAAAATCCATCTGTTCAGGAGATTGCTCTTTGTTGATCAAAAGTTTCAGCAGTGCAGGATTCAGAGCTGAAATTTGCAGTTGAGGACCACAGCCCTCAGAAAATACAAATGGCTTTTTCAGTGTGCTTTCCCTATCTGCATACTTCCAGTGCAAGCCATGTGCTATCCCTTCCACTGTTAATTCAGTTTGCCAAGAATACCAGGCCTCACACTGGATCCCAGTACCCCTTACCTTGGCAGTAAAGCTCAACTATTCACTGCAAATCGGGCCTGGAAAATGTAAACCCGGTAACAGTCTTCTATCTGTTCTTCCTGACTGTTTTCCTGATATGTTTTCTGTTTATGCTCTGTAGGACATCAGGTGTCAGAGCAAGTAGATGATGCCAGTAAAAGCCACTTCACAGTAAATAGCTCGTGGCTGCCTCCCAGCAGCTGAATGCATCTTCTCTCTTGTGCCCTTATCCTTGTCTTCTCTAGCTTTGGCTCTTGGAACTAAAGACTGTTCAAAATGCAGGTTGTTTCTGGAGGCAACATACAGAAAACAGAGCGCTGCTCTGGCAAGCAGTAGTGTCCAAACATGCAGTGGGGCCAGAACTGCCGGTGTTTTTAACGGGTGGATTAATGGATTTTCTTTACTGGTATGTGTCTTTCAAAAAGGTATTTGCCAGAGTTCACAAGAAGCTTCTCTGCATGTGTCCCTGTGCACAGGCTCACTGTGTAAGGGCTTACATCGCTCCCCCCCAGCCAAGTGGCTGTGGCTTACCCCTCTATGGTTTCTCTGCCCGCTGTTCTTGCAGAGATCCATTTGCCTCCAGGGAGGTTAAATCTCCAGCTGGGATCCTGCTAGTGGAGGGGAGAGTGGCATTGCATGTCCATGTGCCTCTGTAGGAATGGGGATATCAGCATGGAGTGGAATACGTAGGAGCTGCACTCATATAAATCTCTCTTTGTGTGGATCCAGGTGTTGGCAACACTTTCCTTGGAGGTTGGTTTGCTTTGTGGAGACTGTCCATCCCGTGTTTCAGCAAGGGTGAATTTAGTTGGGAATAAAAGGAGAAAGGAGAAAGATTGTAGGGTCCTAGTGCTGGAGGCTCTGGAAGGAAAGGCAATGGGGAAATAGGTGTGGAAAGTCAGTGTACAGCTGGAGGGATGGAGCAGAAGGAAAGTGCTGGAGGGTGCATCTAGGGGCCTTGTGATATGGATATAATGAGAGTGCAGAGTGATGCAAGGGTTTCCTTGGGCATGCAGACCCCAGTGGACTAGTATAAGTGTCAGCATTTGCCCTTCTCCCCATCCCTGTCCCATCCATCTGCTCCTCTCACTTCCAGCCAGATTGGAGAGATGGGATTTCCAGTGTTTCTTTAGCTGTCACCACCAAGGTGTTCATTGCTGTGTGAAGGCATTGAAGACCCAGACTACTTTCAGCCACTAAAACACATTCAAACGTTTACTGTGTTGTGTGTGAACCAGCCTGACATTGGGAACGCTATTGTCCTCCCAGGGCAGCTGAGCTGCCAACCGCCCTGTGGGGATTGTGGGGCAGGGCTTCAAGCAGGAAACTCGCAGCCCTTCCTTCTGCTCAGGAAATCTGTGACTCAGGTTTTATTGTAATAAGTGTCCAAATGGACTGGGGAGCGCAGGCTGTGAAGAGCTGCTATGACTCTTACTATGCCCATTTCCACAATTTTATCCAAATATCAAGTGGTTTGGGGTGTTCCTAACCATACAGAACAATGTAGTGTACCCTAAAGGACAAAAGATGTAGACAGAAGTTTTTGCAGTGCAGTAGCCTGTATCTACACTTTTTTATAAGCCAGTAATTTCTCATGATTCATTTTCACTTAAAGAAAGCAGAAAACAGACAATCTGCATAAATATCACTCCATGCTGTCGCAATTCAATTAACTATAAACTCAGTAATGTAGAAATAGAATAGCAAAGGAAAGCCATCCTCTACGATGCCTTTAAGGGCCACAGAAAGATTCAATGCAATTTTAAATCCTTCTCTGAAATCAAGCCTTGAGAAGAAATGCTGCTTTTCTGTTCCATTTAAAAGCAAAAAAAGAACTCTTCAAATCTTGTTAGAAAAATAAATCTCTCTGAATAAGCTCTATCCTCTGTTCCTTGCCTCCAGTGCCACAACCATATATTACAAGGTGAGCTCTGCATTTTGATTTCAAATTAAGTAAATTACTTCTGGTAAATTGCTCAGTCACAAGCACAGTTAAGCCGAAAATACCATTTGCATTGTTATAATTGCCAGCATTAAATCACCATAAGAATTGTGAAGAAAGGCTCTACATTTTATGCCTACAGAGTATTTTATCCTATGGCAAATATTGTAAATGCTTTCAAAATACTTTAACAATTGACATTTTTCACCTTAGGTTCTGAAAGCTCTTTTCAAAGGGCAAACAATGAAAGAAAGAGAAGAATAGTTTTGTGAGAGGGAAAGTTAATTACATGTTCTTATGAAGTATCAGAAGAAAAGAAAGGCAAACAGTTTTTGCAGAAAAGAAAGCTGAGAAGTACAGAGCTTTCAGAGCCAAGTTTGAAAAGGTACTTGGGTTACTGAAGATACAGAGATAGACCTGTATATGTAGAAAGACCAGTAGCCTATCTCCCAGGGCTTGATCCACAAAGGCATATAAGAGGTGATTACCCACCATAGCTGATTGCTGCTATCTCCTGCTGCTGATTACCACCCCCAGCAGGCCTAAGTCTGCCCTTACCTTCCCAAACCTGAGCAAGGGAAGCTGCTGTAGGAGAGCCCTGGTTCTTTTGGATTGATAGTATTAGGGGAACTCTTCTACAAACAGCTCAATAAGTATCTTTGAAAACTGGTGTCTTCTGTCCAGACAGCAAAGCCTGCAGACAGGTTCTGAGTTTCCCAGCCCTGTGAGAGATGCCCATGGTTCTCATGGCCCTCAGGAGTACCCAGGGCTGTGCAGATACATGCTGTGAAGATGCAAGTCCTAGCAACTACTAGTTGCTCAGGACCAGGCAAAATGGAAACATTTCCTGCTGCTCACCTGCAACACTGCACTGTGTGATGAGGTCAGTGCTTGGACCTTGGTTTGCAAAATCCTACTGGTTTTTGTGGTGTGCCAGTATAGGTTTGGAAGAAAACTAAGGAATGACTAAGGTAAGAGAAAAGTTAAGCCAGGGAGCTGGTGTAGTCATTCTGTGACATACAGCTACAAACATACCTTGGTGCTTCCAGATCCTGGTTCAGTTTCTGCATCTCCAGTGTCAGCTCAAGAACAGCCCAAAGCTGCTTTAAATTCTCCATGGGGAGTCTATCTCAGGCTGTTCAGTGCTGGTGGTGGTTTCTGTGAGTCCCTTACCACAAAAGGGAAGACATTTATGAGTGAGAATGGTGTCTGGTGTGTTATGCTGGCAAAATGTACTTGCAGAGGGAGCAGGGGAGATGGTCCTGGCTCACACCAGTGTAAGAGAAGGTGTCAGGCCAGCAGAGCATAAAATGATGCATTCTCCTCCTGAGTGAGCTAATAAAGAATGTAACTAAGCTGTGATGTTAAATATGACACGCTACTGTGTGTTACAGCTCACTGATTGCCTTGGCTGTTTGCTCTGATGTGGAGTGGTGGAGCTGTTGCTGCCAGGGCAAATGAGCTGTAAATAGCGGCTGTTGAGGCCCCTGGAACACCTCACACAGTGATTCTGCATTCAGTCCCTGTTGTGTTTGCTGAGCTCCCCCCTTACCATGTCCTCCTCATGGGCTTTCAGCCATCGAGCTGCCTTTGCTGTGGATTGGGATAGTTTGTATAGACACTCTGCATCAATACTTACCGAAGTTCAGATGCATGACAGCATGTGGCATGATAAAGCTTGTAAGTAGTTGTTTGCTTTCTACATGTTGCTCTGTTTCTTTTCACACAAGGAAGAAAGGGAAGGGATTGGTATTACTGTGAGAGATGCAGTTTGCCAAACATCTCTGCTTAGACGTAGGAAGTTTTGAGTAAACTCCATTTAGGTTGTTTCACATTTCCAAGGCTGGACTTTCTGATGATTTTAGAGTTAGGGGCATAAAGTCAGGCTGATTCCTGCTAAGATATCCAAGAAATGAAAGACAATGAATAAATGGAGTTAAAAGGAAAACTGAGTTCAGCCCTCTGCTCACCAGCTTTTTCCATCACCACTTCTGCTTTTCTACAGGAGTGGTGCATGCAAATGGTGACACACAAACAAGCAGCATTCAGGAAACAGGTGATCAAGAACTTAGCAGCCTCTTGAGCTGAGGAAACAAGTGCAAATGCTGGATTTAATTTACTTTTCTCTACTACTTTTTTTTTAAGAGTTTTTGAAGACATTATGTGATGTTTTTGGTGTTTCATCTGTAGGACACTGTGACAGTGCAAGTGAATCTCCATGCAGTCAGTTACTATGAAAAAGATGCTTCCTAGAAACTGGATGTTACTGCTTGCGCTGGTGTTTCTTTTTCAGTTCTGCCACCAACTGTGGTACAGAATCGAAACCAACAGGTTGGACCAAGCGTAGTTCCAGAGGCCCCATCAGTTGGATTGCAGAAGTGGCGTGTGCATGTTTCTTGAGTTTCTATGCCATAAATGGTTGTTGAAGAGTGTGCAATTTATTGCTGTTTGTGTGGCTATTGTTTCTAAGGTGCAAAACTTTAAGAAGTCTTTGAACAGTTTTATGCACAAAGATTTCAATGAGAAGAACTAAACTCATCCTGCAGTGCCTGAAGGCTCGGCCTTGGTGTCCTCCTGTCCCAGCACATTTCACTCGTTTGGTGATTTGGCCTCATCTTGAGGTGCTGTAGATGAAATCTTTGAGAGTTACAATTAATCAGGTTGCTGTTGCTTTCAACTGAGAATGGTTTCTGTCCCATACATCTAGGGTAAAAAGGTAAGATTTTTTCTGGTCCTGCTCTAAGGAACATATGGAAACACAGAAGGAAGAGCATGGGGGAGCAGGGAGAGGGGATGTTTGCCCTCTGATGCCCTCTGTTTCTCTGTCTCTCAGTACTTGTGGGTATAAACTGTAGGTAGGACACATGGATGATTCTGGCTGCTTGGGTCTGGAATGAGCAAACATACCTGTTGGGGAAGACTTTGGGTTTTCCTTGGTGACTCAACAGCTGATCTTACAGATGTAGTCATGTCTTAAAACTGCGTGGCCATAAACACCAAAGTTAAGCTACTACTCAGGGCTGAGGGGATTTTCCCTGGATTTGGAGGGGAAATGTTTGTGATGATTCTTTCTGAAGGAGACCATTGATGGTAGGGTTTGTTGCAGTCACATGGCTTCTTAATTATAAGGTTTTGCACAACAAGGATCAGGACTGCAGCAGTGGTACAAGGAATTAGGGCCAAGGCACTGAATTTTCATCACTCCAGGCAGGCAGAAGAGTTGCTTCTCTCTTTAAATGATATTTAGTGATTTCTGCAGCTGGACATTGTTACCAGTAACAATTTTCTGAATGAATAGCTCTACACAAATATTCTGTGGCTGCAATAAGTATAACTGTGAACAGTCCTCAATATTCCTCTTCCCCCTCCTCTCTCCCCTCTCCTCAGCCTAAGCACAAACACTTATTTCAGGGCTAAAGATATATACTTAAATCACTTTTGACATTTCATTGTTGTTGGCTAATGAAGGCTGGGTTGGTGAGTGAGAGGGATGTTTTATATAAGCCCTTGCTGAGACGTTGTTGTAGGATTGGAAGTGGACAGCAGTTGCAAATGTTACCATTTGTCTCTGGAGTTTATTTAACTGAAGACATGTCTTCATGGCATGTGAGTCTTTGTACTCCCGCCTTGGTTTCCTGAGTCCCAGTGGAACGTCATGGTCCCAGGGACTTTGGGGTACAAAGAGCAGCCATGCTTCTGTCCCCACCAAACAAGGGGCCTCTGTGCATCCTTGTTTGGAGGGAAGCATCTCACCAGCGATGTGCTGAATGATCCTTCTGGCTCTCTCAACCCTTTTCAAGTACTTTTACACTCTGCTTCTTTCATTAATTGGATTATTTGTTTTTTAAGCTTGTTGTTGAGCAAGTCAAATTGACCCACACCTGGTTCACAAAGCCTCAAATAGTTGTGACTTCAGTCAAAGCAGTGCTGAAGGGGAAGACCAGCAGCAGAGACCAGGCTAGTTTCCGGCCCTGCTGAGTATACTTAATCCTTGCTAGGTTTATCCAGGTGTCGAGGAAGGGCTTGAATAGCAGCCAGAGGCTGGGAGTATGCACCCTTGCACCTGATAGTCTGGTATTTTAGTCCCCAGTATGTATCTTGGGCTAATACAGGGATTCATAGATAGACAGAGATGAGCTAACATTCTTGTAAGGAGTCTAGAGAAACTTGCTTTGCTGTCCTGTCCTTATCCTAAGGAACAAAAACGGTCAGTTCAAATTGGGGTTTCCTATGGTCAGCCATGGGTTAGGATGGCAGGATACTTCTGTTCTTTGAAGGTTAGATAGGTCGGTGAAATGCTGCGAATCCATGAGACCAACAGAGGAGGCAAACCTGCTGTTGTGATTAAGTAGAGAAAATAATTTCAACCCTGAAGGTGACTGCCAATGCCCAGACTACAACTAATTTTTACTTCACTCTCCGTGCATGTTCCTATATTAAGAAATAAATCTAACTTTTTCATGTCAGAAGTGCTTCGGGTTCGTTCTGCTATTCAGAAAGCAATCAGATTGTCTGGGGTTCAGCAGTAGCAGTCATTTTTTCTCCTTCTTAGTAGCTGCTGCAGTGCTGTGTTTTTGACTTTCGGCCTGGAAACAGCGCTGATAACACCGATGTTTTTAGTCGCTGCTCAGTAATGTTTACTCTGACCAAGAACTTTCTGAGTCTCATGCTCTGCCAGAGAGGAGGGGAAACCAGGAGGAAGCAGAGACAGGACACCTGACCCAAACTAACCAAAGAGATATTTCATACCACAGCACGTCATGTCTAGGATGTAAAAACTGGGGCAGGGACCCAGAAGAGGGGGTTCACTGCTGGGTCGATCTGGGTATCAGTTGGCAGGTGGTGAGTGGTTGTATTCTCTTCCCTTGCTATTTCCCTTGTCTTTATTATTACTGGTGGTAGCAGCAGTGGTTTGTGTTATACCTCAGTTACTGGACTGTTCTTATCTCAACCCGTGGGAGTTGCATTCATTCGATTCTCCTCCTATTCCCCCTGGGAGTGGGGTGGGGGGAAGAAAGAAGGGGGAGTGAGCAAGCAAATTACGTGAGCTACAGCTAGGCTTAAACAGTAACACAGATCCTTCAGGATTAGGGGCAGCTGAGGCATGTCGTCTTCATTAAAAACCTTTGGAATCTACAGCTGAGACACCATATGTTAAGCATCCTTAGCCCTGACTGTGCCCACTGAACCGCAACTGAGCTTGCTGGATGAAGTACAATTCCAGATTTCGCAGATGGAGGCATCAGAGAAGAGTCTTTAGGTTATTGAGCAGATTCACTGAGTAGGTCTTAACTGTAGAATATAATTTGATGAGGCCAGAAGTATCATTCCTGGTGTAGATTGTGGCAATATAACTAAAATCATTACACCGAATTTATTGTGCATATGGTTGCAAAGGGGGAATGGCCCCCAATGCATGTTGACTTTGGAGAAGGATTTTAGAGAGATTGCTCTTGGTAGTGGCTTTTCTGACACATGTGCTAGACCTATTTTTTGCTGCTAGTGTGGTAAATGCTTAAAGGGCTCTTCAGGGGCAGAACAGGTTAAAGCTAACATTCTGTGAACTCCCCAGGTTTCACTGTTCCATAGTGACACTCCTTACTAATAGTAGGTTGCACGTGGAAAAGCAATTGGGAAAAATTGTGCCTGCTTCACCGTAAGAATTCTTATTGGAAAGTGTTTTGATGTTGTATTCACCTGTGCTAACTTCCTGGGTTTTGGCTGTGCTCTTCCTTATCTCTTGCCAAAGCACCTATCAACACTGCCTATTAGGTATAATATGGGATGTGGCAATAAAACAGAATGCAAACATGAAATTTGAAATGTAGGGTTTCTGTTAGATTGGAAATGTGAAACTGGGATGCTGTTTCTCCTCAGGGTCACAGTAAATCAAGAGGCATATGGGTGGACACCAGTAACCATTACACAGAGCAAGTGAGCGGGGCATAAGCAAACAGGAAGTCTAAACTAATTTGAAGAAGACTCAAGTCTGCTAAACACTGTTCCAGCCCAGAAGCTGATAAAACCTTGCTCTTACCAGCTGTAAGTTGTGATGTTAAGGTTTTTGGCTACTGTATTTGCAGGCATACCTGACTAACTATCCTAGTGCTAGTTTGGTCTTTCCTCACAGCCCCCTGAGAGAGTCACCTTTTCCCACACTTTCTGAACCCATGTGCTCTACCTCTTGTAAAAGCTCTGAATTCTTTCAGAAGCTGAAATGCTGAAGAACTTCTTGTGAATTAAGCCGAAGTCTAGCAGTGACATATGTCTCCCAGAGAAAAGATGGCCAGTTCAAGTAGTATTGTAGCTCACCTAATAGGCAACAGCTCCCCAGACAGAGGTCTAACCTGCACCCACAGGGCAAATATACTGTGCTACACCTCTGGTCCTTGCAGATGCTAGCATGAATCTGGTGGATTTTGTCATCCCAGGAAAAAGTGGAATATGAGGAAAGCCTAGCAATTTTGCTGTCCTGGTAGCACATTTTCTTCGTCTTTTTGTATGTTTCATGGCTGATCTGAGTCTTCCTAGACCTGCCAAGATGGTGTTGCACCTTCATAGTCAGACAGTGATCAGTGACTTTCACAAAGCTTTACTCTCTCTCCATTGGACTCCCTTTCCATGCCATCACATTAAGGTGTGTTATCTTTCTAAGAGTGTGTAGAGCATGTTTCAAAGAATAAAGCGTATCAGCTTTCTGTGAGTGTTTTCTCTTGCCATGGGTCCAAGGATGGGGAATGGTCTGATAAGAGGCCCTCCGAAGTGTGGGGATATATGAGTGTCATCTCTGGAGTTCGGAATTAAACTTTCCAATTCTTGACCTGGTCATTTGCCCAGGACCATTTTTTTTCTGAAAGGACACATGATTACTGCTGTACTTGAATGCTTTTCAGCAAAGGAAGCTGGGGGATGGATTGTCAGGTAACACAGTATCAGTGAAGGATGAGCTAAAGCCCATTCTTCCATTCACTTTAAATCCATGTCTATCCATCTGTTATCCCAGGGATTGGCTAGCTTGTTCTCAGAAAAGTTAGTTTTGTTCATTTTATACGGCAGTTTACCAGTGGTATGAAGCATGCCCTGAGTTCACTGAGTTTTTCCCATTCCTCGGTATGAACATTATATGATATGAATTAATTTGAGATTTATCTTTGCATGGTAAGGCTTTGCAGGTCACCACCAAGACATGCTTTGGCTCTCGTTTGTGCTGCCAAGCATTACTCTTGACTTCATACTTCCTTTTCAAATATCGGACTAGATGACCTTTGAGGGTCCCTTCCAAAACAAACTGTTCTATGATTCTATGATGTTGCAGGGGTGCCTTCTGCTTGGGTAGCCTGCTCTTACCTTGTTCAAGACCCACCAGATTTGCCTCTAGCCACATGTGCACTTTCCAGCATCATCCCCACTTTGCCTTGGTGGTGGTTCTTTCCAGCAGCCAGGCTGCCTGGTGTGCAAGGGCTACCAGAGGCTGTCAAATGTGAGGGAGGGTGTTTATTGCAGTGATCTTCTTCCTCTCCCATTTTACTAGGTTGCATCCTATTGCATAATCAAATGCTGTGTGTTTGTTATCCCCAAAGGACTTTTGTCTCAGTCAGTGAGCATCAAAGATGATGGTTATTGGCACAGACAGCAGGTAGTTGGTTTTGGCTTGGGTTCTTTTATTTTTATTTTTATTTTTATTTTTTATTTATATCATTCAGTATGGCTCTGATTTTTGTGTTAGCAATTGGATTATTCAGATTATTTGCATTTAGTAACTTTCTTACTGTTCTGTGTTCTTAACGGAATACTATTTGGACATCTTTTGAATCTGAAATTTATTCCTGTACTTCTGCACATCAAGAAGGATGCAGCCTTGCTTCTCTTTTATGAAGAGCTATTGTAATATAGAAAGATTACAAAAAAATCATTTCCAACCCAGAAAATGGACTTTTGGAAGTATGCATTAAATATGTATTTGTGTACTCAAAGCTGTAGACAAAACATAGGCCCAGGTGACAGGCTTCTTTTCTCTCCCACAGTCAGTGCAATTCATTTAACTACCTGTCTTCATCTGAATGTGGGCACATGAAGTTTTGTGAGTCTTTCAGGCACTCTGATGCTTCTTGTACGACCTGTGTATGCATTTATCCAGGAGTACCTTCACTCTGTTCTTCTGGAGAAGATCCTGTTTTCAGCTTTTAGGCTGCTTCATCTGGAATCACCTAATTCATGAGGACCTTGGAAGTTTGTTTTGGATTTTGGTGGATTTTTTTTTTTGTATTTTTTTTTTTCCTTTTTTTTGTTTAATTTTGTTTTGGGTTTGTGGGGGTTTTTTTGTTGGTTTTTTTGTTTTGTTTTTTTTTTTCTCAGTTTCACAGTATTGTAGCTTTTCATATTCATAAATCATGAATACATGAAGGGATTAGGGACCAGCTACTGTGGACTCTTTGCTGCAGACAGGAATTGGGCACTTCAGACTACATACTAGATAAAGAACCATTTGACCCTGCAGTCATGTTCACTTTGATCTGCAGAGTTCCCAAAGTGCTTGCAAAAAATCCTTTGCATTTGTTGATATACTGAAAAGCTCTGACTCCAAGCCTTTAGCAGTTTGAGAGGTAGGCAGAGGGACACACATAGCATTGTGCAAAAGCCTGGCTCGCCAGGATGGCTTGTCTTCAGGATAGTTGAAAACACAGACCTGGTAGCATTACCCATATTTTTCATTATTGCTTGGGGTGAGAGCATTCACCAGGGAAGGAGGAGAGCAAGGTTCAGCCTTACTCTAGGGAAGGGATTTTGTCTTCATCTTTCTCTCCTGAAGAAAATGCCAAACCATAGGCCATGCTTGGATGGGTACACTTTGTATTGTATCATTATTGTATTATTATCATACTGTATTATTATCATATTGTATTTTATCCTGTCAGTCTGTGTAGCAAAGAATAAAGGGTGAATGGAATGAATATGGGTGAAGAGAGAGCCCGCAAGGCGATGCAAGCCTGAGTAGTTCACACTGTGATAAAATCACTGTTTTGAGTGGTGTGGAGGAGGTTTTCTTGTTTTCTGGTCTCTGCTGCAAGAAATATTTTTACATCAGTCATAAGATAAAAAGATAAAAAGGCATAATAACACTGAGAACAGGGACTGGACTGCAGAAGTTGACCCACTCCCTACAACTACACACTCAAGTTATTCATGTTACTATTAGAAACGTCAAATTATGTATTTCAATGTGCTGACACCCTAAAGAATTTTCAGTTTGACAAATATGCCAGGAGGGGAAATGCAGGACCAAAAGATTTTCTTGGCATGAATTAGTGAATGATTGATTGCTATAACTTCCCCCTTCCCCCAGACCAGAGGTGGCTATTTTCAAATGAGGAAATTGAACAGAAGTAATCCTGGGTTAACATGGTTATTCAAACTGTGTAGCCCAAGTGGAAGAGTGTGTCAGTGACATAGATGGTAACAATCCACCTGCATGGCCAAGTTGAACATGTGAGTATTAATAACTGCAGTGATTATGGTATAATACTGATATGTCAATAATTATAAATAATATAGATAATAAGAAATAAATAAGAGCTGATGAGATTTTTATACACCTGTAAATACATGAATTGCATAGCCATTAAGAACCCACCTGCTAAGTGTACTAATCAATAGCTAATCAAAACAGTAGGGAAATGTTTGGAAATGAGTATGTAGACTAGCTAATGGCATATTTTAAATGGTGGCTTAAGGGATCTAAGCTTTTTGCAGAGTGACTTTACTATACTCAGGCACATTACTTTTTCTTGAGTGCTTTAATGATGCCAGCAGGGCTGTGAATACAGAAATGGATAATGAACACTAACAAGGTTTCTTTGGCTGGGTTTCTTCCATCTAGGGTTAAAGAAGGCTAACCTCTAAGATCCTGCTGGAACAATTCAGCAAATGCTGACAGCATCCTTTGGAAACAGTAAAATTTCCTGGCCTACTGCCTTCTGCCAGATGATGCTACTTGGTTTAATGTGTCATACATGAAACCAACCTCAGCAATTGAAATTTCACAGTAACATCCAAGGCTGAGAAAGAGAGACAGAAGACTCCTATGTGACAGAATTTCTATGCCAACAGGAGAAAGACCTTAATAAATATTGTTCTCCTACTTCATGATAAGAGACCGTTTGGAAACTAGCAATAGTCAAGAGATCTCATTTGTGCTGACACTAATCCGTTCAATACAAAACACGTTTTAAAAGGCACCCAGTAGAGTTCATAGAATAACCAGGTCCTATTAGCAAGCCTATGCTGTGTGCCTTCACACAAGGTGGAGCGGCAAATGTACTCCTGTTGTTACTGAACCAGGAGCACAGACTGGTGCCTGCAAAGCCATCCATCCTCTTTGTAGCCTGAAAACCCAGATATTCTGCTCTACAGTCCTGTAGTCCCATAGTGTTGCCATATATCCAAAGGACTGTAGCCATACACCTTGCAGAAGGGAGGTCTGTCATGGCCCAGTCAAGTGTTTTTCTGTGTTGGCCGTTTCTAGTTGTCTTTCGGCAGGCAGGTATCCTGTGGTTCCTGGCTCCTTGCTCTCCTGCTTATCTGGTTCTCCTCCTTTTATATTTTTCCTCAGCTCTGCTTCTATTCTAGCTCATTTTTACTACCCCCTTGTCTTCTCCAGTCTAACCTTACTATGCATGCTCAATGAATTAGTGGAGATTTCATATGGCCCTCTTTTGGGGACACTCTGAGAAGTGGCCTCATTGCTCTGCCTTTCCTCTTGGCCTTTTCACATCTAAATCAGAGTCTGAATCCTGCAGATCAACAGCATTGCTTCAGTGCAGCAGGGCAAGCGTTCTCCCTAGTTATCTGTGAATTAGTGAAAACAGATTGAAAGCTAGCCTGCACCTATAGCTATCAAGGGTGTATGGACAGGTTTATGTCACACCTGAAGTTACTTCTGAGAACCGTATCTGATGGGGATGCCTGACCCTTCTCTTTCTTTGGAGGGAAACCCAAGCACTTTCAGCAGTGAGAAGGCTCAGTCCAGCACGGTTACCAAGGTAGATTTTGTGCTACATGTAGGAGCTTTCAAAACCGGGCATTAGCTTTAACTAGGCATGCCTGGCTTCACCCGCCTACGACAGGATTTTGCCCTAATTGATTTAATATATTTCTGCAGCTACAGCATACACTTTTATCTGAAAGCAAACTGTTTACTTATTTGCTTTTAATTATTTATGGTAATGAAATAGCACCCATATCTTAAAATTTTCCATAAAAATTAATACTCTCGTAGTTCAGATGCGTGGCCAGGAAAGAAAACACAGTTCCCCACTGTTGCTTATAATGTTTATTTGTTTTTAACTTCAAACACAGGTGATTTTCTCAAAGCAAATAGAGTAATGGGAGAGATGAAGGTGGACTCTTTGTAACTTTCCCAAGAGACACATCTGGAAAAGCACACTTGTAAAGAAACAACGTTTTAGCACACTGAGACAGGGAGGTTCCGGAAAGTCATAAATAGCAGTGAGGTTAGCAACCAGCTTTGTTGGTTTGTTGTTTTTTTCTTTTTACGGTTTTTTTTTCCTTCTTTTTTTCCGTGTTTAACTTGCAAACAGCACTAAATGAATCCACGATTTCCACAGCTACAGCAGAGACATTTTTACAGAAGTCTCTTATGTATGCAGTTAATTTCCAAGATGGGGAATTATGAAGATACACCTCCTCACTTTGATTCTGTACAATAAACTTGGTGGAATAATTGTCTATTATAACATCTGATAGACTTGCTACAGATTTAAGCCTACATCTTAGCTATTTAAATCAGTATTGTTAATTGCCACTCAGTTACATTTACCTAAAAGTCATTTTTTACCCACAGGCAGGTACAAAATCTTTCTTGAGAAGTAGCAATGAAGTGCTGGATTGTATTTTGTAAATAGCTCTGGTGCCATACTTTGGCAGTACTCTTCAAAACTCTGTGATTTTCGTTTCATTGCTTGTACAACATCTCTTGCTCCACCTTAATAGTCTGGTAAAAAAACAACCACTTTGGAGGCAAATCAGTAAAATTAAAGGCCAGCTTTCCTGACTGAATGCTACAGCCAGGCCGTGCTCACTGGGAGGGTCAGGGAAGATGGAAATAATTCTGCAGATCAACAAGATAGTTATTTTCATATTTAGGTTGCAATTTAAGTAATTTTTGCTTGCTTATGTATGATTTCTGCAAATCAGTTTTCCTTTTCCTGCACGCGTGAAAAAATCAAACGTATCTGACACTGAGTATGCTGGAACACATTGTAATGTGCTTCATGACATTTTGTACCTACTTAGAAGGAAAATATTACTTTACTGTCTGATTTGCTTGAGTCACAGAGTCATCAGTGCTATCTCAAGAAACAGACAGACTGGGAATTAGGAAATCTAGCACGGATCTGAAGAGGGTCTTCCTGAACATAAAGTGGGTGCATGTGTGAAGTGGCAGCAAAACTTACAGTCTATCACATTCAATATCAGGGTTATTAGATGGTGTATCAAAAATACCAATATCCACCTCCCTGTTTGCTGGAGGTGGGGTGTTGGTTGGACTTCCCACCCCAGAATCAGGGCTTGGTGCGGGGTGCATTTCTCTTGCATACTTCTCTTCTTTCTGAGAGGGCTCTTGTTGTTTCTGCTTGAGGTTTTTGAAACGTTTGAGCTTCACAGGGTCCTTGACTTCCTTGGCACAATGAAACAAGATGAAAATGTCCCTCCGAAATTTGGAGCTCATTCCAAAGTAGATAATGGGATTGTAGAAGCTGGCAGACTTAGCAAACAAACTGGCAAGGATGCTGGTAAGATTGGGCACAGGGTAACCATAGGCAGACCATATAGAGATGACAGCATATGGTGACCATGCAATAATGAAGGCTGTGCAAATCACAATAGAAACCTAAAAAACAGAAGAAAAACAGTCTTAAATCTGTTCTGGAAGACTATCAGGGAAGTGATACACTGGGTATAGTAGCTTGAACACTTGGCTGGAAGGGAGATGTTCAGCTTATCCTGAATACATGGCTCACAGCAGAATACAGGCAAACAAAAGGTTGGATTTGGTGGAGCCAGGCAGACATAGAAGCTGTGTATCATGTGCTTAAGTAATGTGTCATCTAATGAAAATAATTACAGTCCCCTGCTTGTTTATGTGAATTCAGAAGGTTTTGGGTAGACTGATGTTGATGATGAGTAAATTGAAAGCTCCACTGTAACTTCTGTGTGTGCTCAGAAGTATCGTAACTTCTGACAGAAAAGAACATATGCCAAACCAGATTTTTGTTTTGCACTGTCTAACTCACTCCTATTATACTTAGATTATTTTTCATATGATGTGGTACCAGTATGAGCCAAGTGACAGGTTACTTTTCAACAAACCTCATATTCTTCACTGAGTTCAGAATCTGTTGCTAGAGATTATAGAGAAATGCAATGCTGCTGTTTTGGTTTTTTTCTTTCATGTTCTAATTAAGGCCATTTTTTGGGAAGATAGATTTCATTGAAAAAAATCCCACCCAACATGAAACCCAAACTCACCCTGGTGACATCCCGCTCTACTCTCCTCTGTCTATCTGTAGGATCACCCAGTCCTGTTAACGCATGGCTTAGCTTGACAGTATTGATAATTGACACATATGAGAAGACCATGACGGTGACAGGTAGAAAAAAGCAGCAGATGAAAATGGAGATAATGTAGGACTTGTAGATCGTAGAGAAGTTGGCTTTTGCCCAGTCTATCTCACATGTGCCATACATTCGATCTGGAAAGAAAAGAGTAAGTTGGTTAGCATTTTCAGAACTTTTATCTGCTTTTAACTGATTAATTTAGCAGTTCAAATGCTGGATTTTATTTCTTTTAAGCACTAAAGAATGGATTGATCTTTATGATTTAATGAGCTGTGACATAATTTCCTACATAAGCAATTTTTCAAGACCAGCAAGACCCTAAGAAGATTTAATGCCTACTGTTGTTCAGTCCAGTTTAGTATTCCAGTGTAAATACATAATGTACAAGCTGTTGTTTCTGGATAGGAAATTGTCGTGCATAACTAAAAAAAAAGAAAGGTAATAATTCAGTAGGTTTGATATACTTGTGTGTTATCTGCTCCTACTTGTCATAATCATCTACATAGTAACTTCCTAACATGAGCACTGTAATAGCATAACAAGCAATTAAGAAGACACAATATACCCAATGTAAAAAGTCACTACTTACTTAGCAAAGTAGGAAATAAAAATATTGAAGGGCTTTTAATAGAAACAAAAAAGCAATGAAATTTTTGAGAGCCATGAAAGCAAATTGCTACAGCTAATGATAAAGATTCATGAATACTTAGAAAGGTATGAGACCTTTTATTAAATGGGAAGCATACAGTCCTGCAACTACAAAGGATCTGCAGGCTTTTAGAAAGGAAGTTGGGCATATTAGAGGATCTGCAGCTAGTGGGATTTACAAAAGGACACTAGCTGATCAGGTACATTAGGGAAAGGAAGTGGGAATAAGGTCCAGTCTCTGCTTAAATGCTTTTATGGCTTCTTTAGACCCTCTAATGTGTTTGCAAATGTCTCCTGATAGAAAACTTTAGTTCAATAGCATTAGAGGTTTTCTATAGATTGTGAATTGTTAATTTCTCTTTTTAAGTGGAAAAAACTGTTCGGTGTTGATTTTCAGACAGCTATTACAGGAAATTGAATTACAAATAGCTGAAGCATGACCCAAAGTTATGTAAGTCAAGTATTAACAAGTCCCAGAGATACGAAAAATCACTGACACCCAGTGAAAATTCTGAAGAAAAAAACCCCCACAACCTTAAAAAATCCCTTAATTCCTCACAGGTGATAGGTTTTGACAGGATGAGTTAAAGCAGCAAAAGATTAAAATCTTTTTTATGATTCTCATCAAACAGAGCTTGGTATTTTTATCACCAAAAGCCTTAGGTGCTGCTGTCTGGATGTGCTCAATAACAGAAATAGATTTTTGTCTCCTTTGTTTTTTTCATCAGTAGACCAATATTAAAAAAGATAACCCGAAAATCTGGCTTAATTCCAGGTTTCTGGTTTCCAAAGCTTTTTGACTGAAAAATGAAAATAGCCTCCAGAGGACATGAAGAAAATCCTGCCCATTTTCTATGAGCCAGAATTTGGAGCTCTGTTTCCTCTCTCCGCAGGGATACTGGCAAGTGGCATTTCCAAAAATCAGCAAGGTCCTGGTCTGCCAGCACCTGCTGCTGGACTTGCCATTGCTCAGCACTCACATCTCCACGGATACCCTCAGTGGAATGAGTTTAGCGTCAGCCCAGAAATCTAAAACTGCTATGATTGGTAGGGAAAAGTGCTGCTAGAAGTGGTCTTGAGGACCACTGTCAGGGAATTGAACACAAAGTACAAACAGAATCTATGGGGGCAGATGGATGCCCTGATAATGCAGTTATGCCAAAGAAGTCCTTGTCTGTAATGTAAGGCAAAAAAGGCGTATCAAAAATCCTGAAATGCTTCAATAAATGAAGAGCTAATGAGATAAATGTAAAAAGAAAACACAGATTGCTAGAAGATACACAGAAAATGTTCAGTCCAACACCTCCAAGTTTATGACACATCAATAACGCCAAAGCATATATGTAGCATAAATAGCATAAGTATCTAATAAACAGAGTGGTTTGGTTTCAAACAAAACATCCATTGAGCCTAATACCCTGATAACATTTTGGTTTGGTTAGGATTGATGATTCAGCCAATCATAGAAATGCATGCTTTTCTCACACCCATACTTCAAGAGTCTCGAGATGCCTCAAACCTTCATGTTTGATAAGAGGGTATATTCATATAGCTGCTTTAATAAGTCTTCACAGATTTCATGACTTCTCAAAGAATTCAGATGCCTGCAGGATCCAAACATGTAACTACTGAACAATTGGACATTTTCATTCACAAGATTTAAGTTGTTAGGACTCCTGTATCATTACAATTTGTTCCTAGATATTTGTTTGCTTGAATTTTTTGAGAGTTAATGTGAAGCAATTTCTCCGATTTTTTCTTGTGAAGGAATTTTCTGGTGTGGAAATATGTCTTAGCCATTGAATTACCTCAGTGGTCACTATTCAAAATACTTCCTTCCCCCCCTTCTTTTTTACTATGGCCTTATCTTCCACCCTAATCACTTGTTGGACTGACAGACTTTCTGACATATTTTTCTTCTGTTGTTTTGTTACAATTTTCATATTTTCAACAAGTACTTCCACCAGATCTTTCTGACTTGTCTTAGTGTAGTTGCAAGTTTAACTTGCTGAAACCTGTGTTCTTTTCTAGCTTCCTAAACTTGACAGTTTTTGAAGGATGTCTTTTGATAGTTTCCTTTATCTCATTGCTTTACCATGCCAAATATTTCTGGCCTCTCTTTTTTTCACAGGTAATATGCACTTGGTCCAAGTATTTCCTGTGATATCTTTAAAGACAAAAATAAATCTCTTCATAGCTGATGCCAAAGCAGGCAACACTGCACATATGTCATGAACAATGAGTGATTCTCTTGGTTCCACTGATAATTGGTATGGTTTATCACAAATAGCAAGAAACAAAGGTAAGAATCTTTGTCCAGTTAAGTGGATAGGTGCTGAATAGGTAGAACTGAAAGATACCTGTTACCTGTATAACTGCCCCAGCCAAGTAATGGAGCTCCTGACCAGAAGAAAGCTGCAACCCAAATGAGAACCAGAGACACCGTCATGCTGCTGTTGCTGATGCAGTGACCTGCAATGGCATGGTTTGGTTAAAGAATAGTATTTAGAAAGGCAAATGTATCTCTGAAATCTAAATGCTTTCCTATACCAACAGATAATAACAAAAATACAGCTATTTAAAAATAGGACAAAAAAAGAATAAATAATGATGCATATTCATAAGGAAAGCTGAAATTTGAAGGCATCTGTCAGGCTTGTGCTCAAGCCCATTTGTGAACATTGGAAATGAATGGCTTTAAAGCAGGAGACAATATGCTTGTTGTGCAATGCAGAATTAGCAAAATCTACTTCAGACTTATGTTTTGCCATTTTGTAAAAAGCAGAAAACAGTTGTATGTTAAATTTTACATAGAAACAAACAATCTGAGTCTAAAATCAGAGGATTTTCTTTTCCCTGTTAAAAAAGATAAAATATACTAGATGTTCAAACCACATTAGCCATTTATGCTGGTTTTGCCCGGGGTGGAATTAATTCTCTTCATAGTAGCTAGCATGAGTCTATGTTTTTGATTTGTGCTAGAAACAGTGTTGATAACTAAGGGATCTTTTCATTATTGTTGAGTAGTGTTTATGCAGACTCAAGGCCTTTCCTGTTCCTCACCCCACCAGTGAGTGAGTAATCTGGGGGTGCACAAGAATTTGGGAGAGGACACAGCTGGGACAGCTGACCTGAACACAAAGGGGATAGTCCATACCATAGAGCATCATGCTCAGCATATGAACTGGGGGATTTGGCTGGGAGCCACCTATCACTGCTCAGGGATGGGCTGGGCATCAGTCAGTGTGTGGTTGAGCAATTTTATAGTGCATCACTTGTGTCTCTTGGGATTTATTGCTCTCTCTTTCCTATTATTATTACACTGTTCAACTTCAACCCACGAGTTTTGCCTTCTTCCGATTCTCCTCATCCTACGGGGGGGAGAGGTGGGTGTTGTGAGCAAATGGCTGTGTGGTACTGAGTTGTCAGCTGAGTTTAAGCTAGAATATCATTTGGTACAAAATATTTAATCTGTCCTGCTCTTGCCATACATTGTGGCCATTTCTTTGGTTATGTGTGAAGCACTTACACATCACAGAATCTTAGAATGGTTATGGATGGAAAGGACCTCAAGATCATCTAGTTCCAACCCCCTTCGCATAGGCAAGGGTGCCTCACACTATAATACATTGGCCAAGGCTCAGTCCAACTTGGCCTTAAACACTGACAGGGATGAAGCATTTACCACTTTGTTCCTCAGCATTTCTGTGAAGTTATACTGGTTAGTGTCATGTGGGGATGGAAGGCTGCTATAAAACCTGGAGGCAAGATGTACAGACTGAAAGTTCCCAGCACCACCTAGAGCAGCCCATGAAGCCTGCTGTGCACAAACCCTGGTAAAACACCCTGAAGCCTGAAAATGTTTGTATGTGTAGCACCCTCCCAAACCAAGGATCTTATCAACAACTGGAAACTTCTTCCCAAACATCAGCTCACAGAAGATGAAATTCACTGCTTACAGTATGATCTAGACAATGATCACTTAGAAGTTACTGAGGTTGCATTTTGAAGACTACACAGCGTCAGCAGGATGTGTGGTTTCCTTAGCACAAGGCTGGATTTAGCCCATGGTGATCAAAGTGTAGTAGTAATAATTTGTCTCTTACTGGGGTTGATTCCGAAGGATTCAATGCAAACACATTTGTAATGCAAATGACAGTGCTATGTTCTGGTTTCCAGTGCAGGCAATTTGTATTTGATACAGCCTGTGACTGACAGAAACACAGATTTACACAAGGCACAAAGCAGAACTGGGGCTCTCAGTTACTCCTGGCAGATTATTCCTTACCTTTCTCAGGATGGCAGCCCTTGATGTAGCGAGTCACACTGATTACTGTAAGGGTATTAATGCTAGCCAGACCAAACAGAAGCGTCAGGAAGCCATCAATCTGAAAAACAAGGCAGTGCAGGATGTTCTTTTACTGCAGAGAGCAGAAAATGAAGAGAACTGCAGGGATTGCTCCTGTCATTTTCATGTTAATGCTCTCAAAAGTTTTTTCAGAAACCCAGCTAGAAGGAAAATATGAAATGTCAGGTGCAGTCATCATCTACAGGATCAGTGAGCAAGCAAATGTTCAAAAGTAATGGAAGTGCTCTGACATGTGCATAAAATAAACAAGCAAATTCACCCTTACATCTATATGTTTCTCCGAAATGACTTGCCAAGTGAAGGAGAAAAAGGTTGAACTAAAAGCAATAAAAGCCCTGAACAGGCAAAAATGTACTGGATGCAGCTGTCCCATGTAGGCAAAACAAACATGCAAGCTGAACACATGGAACCCTAAGCCGCAGAGGAAAGAACATAGGAGGTAATGGGCTTGGCTGAGTGAGAGAAGCTTTATTTAAAAAGCTAAATAAAAAATAAATAAAACCATCCAAAGCTAAATCATTCCAATATATTGAGTCTCATTATTGGTGCTACTGCTTGGCTTCTATATGTTAATCCCTCATCCCCATCACTTCTGGTTGACACAGGCTGAGCTGTACAGCTGTGTAGGCTCCCATTGACATCAGTACCTCAGTGATAGTTGCACAGAATAGTTACAGCTCTGCTAGCCTCACTATGGGTATAGTAAGGAAATTGCTGCTGACTGTAGCGGAGCTGGTGTAGCCATCTGCTAAGGAGCACTGTGTGACTGGGAAATGATCCAGGCAAAACGCTGAAGGCAGTCCTTTATTTCTTTTTGAAAGCTTGCGATGCGATACATCAAACCAGCCAGAGCATAGGAGCACTTGAAGGTGCCAGTTTTACACTGAGGGAAGCAAGCATCTCTGGACTGTAACTTGGCATTCAAGTGGTAAAATTATCAGCAAAAAGGCACATTATTATTCTACAGGAACAACCTCTGTGTTTGTGTGAATGGGTACAACTCCCCCAGAATTCAGTTTATCCTAGCACTAAATCTGGGGCTTTAATCCAGGCTTAAAGCTGAGACCATGGCAGATTGTATAAATTAAATTGGGTGAAGGTTTAGGAATGGGATGCTTCATCATTTCTTTTCACTGATGGCTGTTTTTTCACTACCAATGCTCTTACGTCGACTATACACTTCTTAATGTCAACTTTTACCAACTGACCACATTTTAAATTCACGCAAGACTTGCTACTACAGAAATATACATCCACCCATGCTCCACTTATTTGCAATCAGCTCATGTTTCGGGTGTAAATGCAACCATGTTTACACCAGAAAAAAGACTTCCTTAGATGTCTCAGCTACTTGCTAGAAGCTGCACTTGGCTAAATTTGGCCTGCTGTGTGCTGTGGAGATTGGTGAAATACCTGCATTTCATTAGCTTTATTGATGCAAACAGCTGCCACTTCTCCATTTGCTCTAACAACAGTGTTTCATAGATGAGGAAAACAGTGAGGCCAAGGACTGCTGAGAAGCCAGGCTGCATAAGCTTAAGCAATTGCATTAGCTAGATTAGATTAGAAAGGAAGCAGTATTTCAGCATTATGCAAATGAACACTTTGAAATTAAGTCTAAAGAGCTATGAGACTGAACACTGATGAAGTAGGACAAGCTTCTCAGTGTGTCTCACAGCCCTCCTATAAACCCCACATTTTTTCTCATACTCAGTAGTGAATCACCTGCAGATGTGACCATTATTTTTCCAGCCCCCTTCCCTAATGTCAGAGCAAAGAGAAACAATTATATTGTGATCAGTTCAAACAGCCCTTGAGCACTCTTAAGAGGGAGGAAAGTGGGTCTGAAAGTACACTCTTGCCCTTTACCATTTAAGATGAAACTGACACCATAAGAGAAACAAGCCAAAATGTTTTCTTTGGAGTGGCACCTTGCTAAAAAAAAAAAAAAAAAAAAAAGAAATGATAATAATAATAATAATAAATAAATAATAGAAAAAGAAATTAAAAAAGAAAAAAAGCAGTTTTACCTAAGCCAACATAGTTCATAGGACCAAGCCATTATCAGACCCATGTCTTGTTTATGTAGTATTTCATAGCAGCATTTCAGCAAACCAACATACTGTTGCTTCTACTAGTGTCTGGCTAGAGAATGACCAGAGCCATATGCAGGTGGATGAAGTGGCAATAGTCTCCTGCGGACAGCATTGCTACCTGTCCCTGTGCTAGGCACAGGCTCAGTGGCTTAGGGACAGCTGATAGAGTGAAATGCCAAGGAGGAGAGGGAGATCTGAGGATCACAAGAGTGCTAGGATGAAATAAATAAAGGAGGTAAATGAGGTGGCTCTCAAGCTGTAGAATAGCCCATGCAGAGGCCATGGCATCTGGAACATTAAAACATGAGAACGCATCCAACAGGGTTAGTGCTGCTTTGGGAGTAAGATCCTCAAACCAGTATCATACCTGCCAAACTCCTATCAGCAGTGAGTTAGCTCTTGAGCCTACTTATGCATGTGCCATTTCCCAGCAAGTCTATCAATTCTGCAATACATTTATACTGTGTCACTTAGACATATGTCTCCAGAAGAAAATGACAATCTTACTCTAGCTGTAGTCAACCTACTTCAAGCATACCCCTAATGGATATAGAAGCAAGATTTCTGCTGCTTTGTCTGCTCCCGAACAGACAACCCTGACTGTAGCTAGCAACCAAAGTGACTATTTGGAACCCAAAGTAGTTAGCAACAGAAAAAAATTGCTTTAGCATAGTTCTGACTTTTATAGGCATAGATATTAATATATGTAGGTAACAAAAGAATATTCTCAGTCTTCTGCCTCTTTAAAGATATGTGGAATGACAGCCAAGGAAATACTAGAAAAGTAGATAAAATTTAATTACTTTGAAACATTGATTCTCTTCACCTTCCTGGTTCTGGTTTTCCTTTCATCGAAACTACACCCCCTCTTCCCCCCCTCCCCCCCATCTCTTTCTTTCCGCAGACATAATATTTCCTCCATTTTTCTGTAATGTAATTTTGGCTTTCCTATTGTTAATTACAATCAAATATCAGCAGTGTTAATAGGCAATAGTGAATTCTGTCATAAACACAAAATTGATTGTGTGGTAATTTTAATCCACCAGCTTTTCTTTTTATCCACTGAGAAACAGGAGTAGATTAGCAGTTTAAAAGCTTTTCTGTCAGCACTATGCCAGTATTACTCCCTTGGCTATATAGATACTCACAGAACTCAATCATTATCTTTATGTTGCCTGGAAGCTAAGATACAACTGAAGAAAAGGAGATGATTTTTCTGCTTTGTACTTGTGCCTTATTTTAAATCCCACTAATGTTCTTGGTGTACTATTTAAGACCCTGAATACATAAAGCTT
This sequence comes from Psilopsiagon aurifrons, assembly GCA_025447955.1. Classification (NCBI taxonomy): domain Eukaryota; kingdom Metazoa; phylum Chordata; class Aves; order Psittaciformes; family Psittacidae; genus Psilopsiagon; species Psilopsiagon aurifrons. Next base: position 7,046 of record JAOEHY010006121.1, on the reverse strand, counting down.
CCACTGCATGTAAATTAATTTCTTAAGGTTCGCTTCAACACAGGAATCCCCAGTGCACTATCAAATTTTTAGCTATGAGCTTGGGTGTGCCCCGTTTTTACTACCTTTAACACTTATGCATCCCTACTGACTACATAAGGGTTATCTTCATTTCAAGCAGACAGACTGAAATATAGCCTATTGTTCTTACTATTGGATTAATCAAGATTTAATGGCACAAAATCACATTGCCAAAACAGCTACTACATTTCAATACAGGCTGAAGCGTTGATCTCACCAGCCAGAAAGGATGCATCGCTCCCTCCTCTGGCCAATTGGTGAATCTGTTGCAATTCCCTGAAGTCCATTTATTTTCTTTCAGAACCACAACGCCCAGTTTTTCTCTTCTATAAAATATGTGATAATGCATATGTAAAGAAAAAGCAAAACGCTAAACAGGGATTACTTAAACTCATCGCAATAAATTCTCTCAGAATATTTCTTTGAATAGAGATCAGATTATTCCAAGATCATAATGGAAATAGATAATGGCAATAAACCTCCTTCAACCTCAAGACACAAAAAATTGCTTAAATCAATCTTTAAGAAATACATTTGGAAAAACTATTGTGGGTACCTTTGAAAAGAGTATGTTTTAAATTTTAACAAGTTCTTAAAGTTTGCAGTAATATTGCACTCATATCTGATGACAGCATAATTCTGCCATCCTCCAATATACCAATAATACTTCAGACTATAGCAACTCTTCCGTTAAATGGAAGAATTACCAAGGTTTGTAATCAAAGTCAGTCTTCACACTACTTAAAGTGTGAAGTAATGCTCCTAAAACGCTCAATTTTTTTCTGTAATATTTTTCTCATGTGACATTGCTCTGCTATAGTTGTATTCCACCTTTTAAGATGTCTCAGCAGGCTTCGAGGGCAGCTCTTCTTAGAGGTGATGGCATTAACCCAAGCCATTATAGGTCTCTGACACAGATGGCACTTCATTTACTAATAAACAATGAGAACTGTTGTGCTACAGGATTTGTTTAAAATATTAAGTGAGAGCATCAGACACTCCCTATTTGGCATTCACCAAGTGACTAAACCTTTCTGTTGGTGGCATATATTTTAAAGCTAAGAAGAATATGAATGCAATGTTTACACTATACAATTCTGTGCACAAATATGTAATTATACAAACTATATATATAAATGTACATTTAGTGTCAGCTATTAATATATACAGGTTTTGTCTTTAGTAATGTTAGGAAATCCAGGAAAAATTTACTTGTTTACTTGCAGTTATTTTAGTTTGCTTGTAGTCATTTTAGTTTACTTGCAGTTATTTTAGGTTTATATATTGGATTAATCGAACAGAATTCAATATATACTTACTTTGGGCTGACTTTTAGCTATTAGAGTCATAGCCCTCTCAGGTCACAATTTATACTCATAGTAGAACGTATCCCTATCAGTCACCATAGTTATGAATGTAACAACTCCACCAAGTGCGTATAATTTAACAAATAGATAGATAGAAATTTCTTTCAGAATTTCCTTACACAGCCTCATTAGATTATAATCTTACTTCAAGTACCCCATCTTCACATGCTTGGGAGCACCTGCTTTCTAGCTCTGGGTTGGTACTGTGGAACCATGGAAGGTTTTAGGTCTCTTCATCCCACCCATGCAGAATGAACTTGGAGGAAGTAACCAATCAGGTAGCTTATACCACTCAATGATCCAGATACAGTGGAAAGATTCCCATCTTCAGGTTAAATGCTGTATTGCCATTGTCTTTCTGTAAATTACTGCACAGGGAAATTCAGAAGCAGTAGATGGGAAACTAGCATTGCCCTCTGGGAACAATCATGCTAAGCTTTGTAAAACACTTTTCAGTGTGCCAAACTGAGCTAAAACTTCCCTCCATTTGGATGATGTTAATTGCTAGCAGCCCCATTAATATAAGGGAACAGATACACAGACAGACAAAAGAAGAAAACAGCCTCATGAGTCACTTGTCTCATATTTACATTTCCACAGAAAGCAAAGCTTGGCTCTCTGGCCTGTGGTGATCCTACCCCAGCAACTGAGATACATTAACACCAGATTAAAGTCATGCTTTTTAAACAACTACTATCTTTGCCTTTTCAAAATATCATCCTAAATGTTTCTGGAGGCTTGCACATGTCCCACGGGAAGCAGAGGCTGTTCACAGGCTCTGTCAGGACAGCCTAGAGATTACAAGTGACCCTCCACATTCTCCAAAGTACAATCATCTGTGTTGTTTCCCAGGAAGAAAGAATCTGCTTACGTAGCCACCATCATGTTAATACAAGGTCATCTCTGACTGCTGGCTGAGTGCCTACAGCTGAACTTACTCTCTGCTCACAAAGCTCCCAAGCACAATGCAGGGCAGGTTGGTGACAGCTCAGCCATTAAGGGGCCAAGACAAGAGCATGCTATGCTCCTGAAAACCAGAAAAACTGTATGGTTACTAAGAGATCTCCTCTTAGGCTGATACTCGTGTCTCCTTTGTATCCTGGACTGAAATCCCCAGAGAAACAGAAGATGACTGATTAATCCCAAGAAATATTTTATAGCCCTAAACTGAGAATGGGCGATAAGGGCTTTCACATCACAACTGCGTATAGTAAGCTGGACCTCCCAGCTCCTAACAGGAGAGTCACACACATTGCCAAGGAGTCTTAGTAACCCAGGGAAAGCCTGGAAGGAAGTGTAAAAGATAGATGTTATTGGTATTAAAAGAGCTATCTGGAAAGTCACTAGGTGCAATGTCCTTCCTGCAGGGATAGTGGCGTGGAAATCCTGGATGTCATATCATATACAGCACACTACAGGCACCGGTATTGTCATTCAGTCAGCGCAGGACCTGAGCCAGGACACAAATTGCTTCCTACACACTAGCAGAAGTCTGACTTAATATATGTGAAATAGAAGATGAGTAAATGTGAGGTAGGACTATGTAAGATACTTACAGATATTATCAAGGTGATATTTAAATTTCCTATCAAATTGAGGTTAAACGTCAGTGAGAGGATGTGGCACACAGGGAGAAGCCAGCAGAACATGAATTGTTCAACCTTGTGGTGAGAAGTTCTTGAATTATGACGGTAAGTGATGGACAGCATATTTTGAGAGAAAACTTTTCATCTCTTAGAAACACACATCAGCACAGAAGATGGAGGAAGGCTACTATTTTCTACATAAGGAAGCAAGAAAAGGATATTTCAAAGTGCTCTTAAGGGAAAAGCTACTGCAGGAATCAAAGTTTAGTCTTTGGAAATTCCTGGTTCTGTAGGAGCACTATCAGGCAATGAATGCCTTTTCCAGACAGCAGTGTGAGGTTTGACGCAGTGCTTGGGTGGCATGGGAGGAGCTATGTCAGACTTGTTAAACAAGGAAACGGATAGTTTAAGCATTAATAATTTTTCAAGCACCAAATATGCAATTTCCCTAATTTGCTGCAGAAATAATAATTTACAGGAAAATGAGAGAGAATTCATTGCTAATGAAATCTGGCATAACTTCCCTTCAGTTGTATTAGTTAAACTGAAATGATCTTCTGTGTTGATAATGATTCTGTTTGTGCAAAGGCATGGTTTCTCCTCCCTTCCCTGCAGACAAAGTATTTCTCTCATTTAAATTTAGACAGATGTCTGCATGATTTTGTTTAACCTCTTTGACTGCAATGTGCTTTTCAAGATTATTACAAGGTGGACCAGGAATAAAGAAATAGGGAAGACTAATATCCCTGTGACTTTTTTCAGTGTCCAAATCTCAGCTATGCAAGGAAACAAGAATGGGAATACATTCTAGTGTTCATATTCAATATATATATATTACTTTTTTTCTTCCCAGAAAAACATATCTGGGAGAGGAAGATTTTCTTAGCACAGCATAGGCACTCTTTTTTGATTTTGTTTTATAGATCAGACTCCATATCCTACATTTCACAGTGAATCAGTATACTAAGGTGAGCTGAATACAAATCTAACGTTGCACAGCTTTTCTTCAGCACCTTTAACACCTGTTTCATCTGTTAATGTTCTTAGTGCCAGTTCCATGGTATGACTTTGGGTTATTTTCGTCTTACTGAAATGTCAGAAATTATAAGCTATATATAAGTAAAATCCCAGCAATATCACACTATAGTCTGTGCTAGGATAGTCAATAACTACTAGTTCACTCAGTTGTTACAGTCAACTTTATTTCTTGTGGCATCTTATAGGTAGATAGCTAGGCATTTTTCAACTAAGTAGACATATCTGCACTATTACAGTTTGAGACAAAAAAAACCCAAAACTGTTTTCTTTCAGCAAAGCCTCAATCTTAGAACTACATGCTTCGACACAGGGATACTGCAAGACTTGTTACATCATACCAAGTCTGAGCTAGCTTCTTTGTCCTAGCTCAGTCTTTGGATGGGAAACTTCTGCTAAAGTTAGCCTCCCACTGAAAGCCATGCTGAGGACAAAGGTACTCCTGCAGCATGTGTTCTAGCTCTACTGCACATGAGTACTACTGAACAGAAGGTGTGTCTGCACAGACTGTTCCAACAGGGAGAGAGAGTAGGAAAAAAGTGGAAGAACATTCAAGTACTCTCAGATACAGGCAAAGATGCTTACAGCAACCACCACTGCATCTCTTCATAGCTAGCTGCAAGGGAGGATGAGTGAAACCAAACCTTTATCATCTGTGCCAATGAATGTTGCTAGGATTAAAGATGAGCAACTTGTGGATTTGCCTGGGTTTTATGAGCAAGAGCTCTGTGGTGTGTGGGGTTACCCAAAGGGATGGCTGCTGGGGGAGAATGAGAGGCAGAGGTGGAGGTGAGACATATACGCAGAGGGTGCTTGTTACATATACGAGTGAGTTGAAAACAGAATGATTTGGTGAATTAAAAAATGAATGGATGATGGAGCAACATGAATAGGTGATTATCTGCTGCATACAGATACTGGGCAGCAGAGATGCTGTCTGCAGTTTTCTTCAATAATCTCCCAGGGAAGGTAGGAGAAAGGAAACCTGTGAGGTTTCCTTTTGGTCCTTTCCATATGACATTGCTTTTATTACCTGCTCGTACTTACTGCTGAGTTATCACTGGTCAGTCATCGCACCGAGAATGTGAGGGAATACTGTACTACATGCAGTAATACCTAAACACTGCTTTGGCATTTCCAAATGCATAAAATCATAAACTGAATCAAAAGGGTCAGTATTCTAGCTAAGCCAACAATTGCGTGGGTTTGCCAGTTATATTAGATAGACAGAAATTGATGTCCTTCAAATCTACTCTATTTATAAAAAACGATAAATGCCTTTAGGGTTTTTGATTTATCAGACTATTTACAGAGCATTTTGTTACAACAAAACCTCTAATATTTAATAACATCAAAAAATACTGGATTTTTTGTGTGCTAGTGAGAGGCAGTGCCTGGAAACTGAATCAACAAAAGGGGCTAAGGGCCACCTTGATCAGTTTTGCAGGTCACTTGCCTGGTGCAAGGAAAGTTGTGGCTCCAAGTTTGGCTCCTAGATCAAACATGGAAAAGTCGGTGAGCAAATGAGGCTCCTAAAGTAGCCAACAGAACAAGGTGAGGGGCGTATCTCAAATCCCTTTTGATTTTTAATGTCTTATTCCAGGCCACAAAAGATTCTTATTTCTTAGTATGCACAGCCATATCCTTTCCCTTACCTGTGAAAGACCTTTAGAAAATTAAGCAGAGTCACTGTGGGAGAGCTAGACTTACTTTTCTCCATTAAAGTGCTCAGATTCACATCCCCTGCCCAGGAACATAAGCCCCAACACTATTCATCGTACAGGGATGCTCCACTGTCTTTAGAGCCAATGCCAGGGCCAGAGGCAAAGAGAAACTCCCTACATGAATGGTCAGACACCAACTGGAAGGAGGGCAACCCTCCTTGACCAACAGCAGCATTGTTAAAGTAGAGCCATTCCCCATTTATCTGGGATTTCAGCTGGCAACTTGGTCAGATACACCACCATGATTTGGAAAAGTCTGCTAAAGTACAAGAAACCCCAGACATTTCCATGGGTCACATACTCCTCAATGGACACATACCAAGTCTGGCATATCTAGGAAAGTTTGGACTTCCTGGCCACTCCATGCCCTTTCAGGATACACATATGCCACAGATCTGGTGCTCTCAAGCAAACTGTGCACAGATGTGTTAGGAATAATCAAGTAAAACAATACATGCGCAAAGTGGGGCTTATGGCTGCTCACTGCATTATCAGATGTTTCTGTACAGGGCATGCCAGACAGAAATATAGAAGTGCTGTATAAAGCATAAAGCATTAAGCACTGCAGGATTCAAAATCAGGCTTCCTCACTGCTACATGGTAAACCAAACCACACGGCGAGACAGCCATTTCTCAGTTTCTCTTCTGCTCTGCTCAGTGGCTTTATCATTCTGCACAGCACAAAGCAGCTTCAGCCAAAGAGGATGAAGGCAGATTCTTCCAGTGTGGCTCTTAGTGGGATGGTAAGGCCAGGCTGCAGAGAGAGGCACCATGGGCTGAATCCTGTCAGGAAGGCTACTGTGATGCTCACTAATACCTCAAAGCTGAACATTGTTGGTTTTTTTTTTTTTTTGCTGCTCCTGAGGCAGTTTGTTCAGAGCTGAATCTGGTTGGGGGTGCTCTGCCACCATCTGCCTGGCCAGACAGGCTGAGGGTACCCACACTGTTAGTGAGGTGAGTGCATCTGTGATAATAGCGTCAGTCAGCATGTCAGTGGCAGTGGGTATGTCTGTGATGGTACCGTGACATGGAGACTAATTACATTTTCCTCTGTTGAGCACAGCCAATTTATACATAAAAAACAGTTCAGAAATGAGTAATTTTTTTTAAGGAAAGAAGCTTATACCAACAGAGTGGATACATAAGAGCAGCCAATTTTCTTGACCCTCATCATAAAATTCCTATGTATTTGTGTCCTGGGTTCAGCAGTAGCAATCATTTTTTGCCTTCTGAGTAGCTGGTGCAGTGCTGTGTTTTTGACTCTCAGCCTGAGA
>JAOEHY010006120.1:2876-40865 GCA_025447955.1 Psilopsiagon aurifrons | reverse complement strand
ATCAGCCCACCTCACAAGTGTGTCAAGGTCCCTCTGGATGGCATTCCTTCCCTCCAACATATCAACCAAACCACCCAATGCACAGATTGTTCTTTATTAATAGTGATATGGGGTTTTTCTACAAACAACAGTCAAGCACTCTTAGTGCTAAAAGAAAAAGTTCACACGCAACGTTATTCAGATATAGCAGTTGATTTCAGGGGGAAATGCCAGAGTACAGCTCCAAAAAACTCAAAAGAATGATGTATTTTAATCAAGATTTCATCATCAGGCATAAGAGAAGGTTTTTCTACCCCTTAATAAGGGCAGAGAGTGCCTTACTGACACAGTTGCTCTGGCTTTTTTCAGGCAGCAAATAGAAATAGGCTGAACTAATATGTCGTTTCTTCTCTAGGAGGTTGTGTGTGAACATACAAATGCTTAGTTTCACCCAGGGCTTCCCTATAGACAGGAGTTGTTTTGCATTAGTGCCACCAGTTACGTGAAAGTGGTTCATCTCACTGGAGGTGTACTTGTACTGTTACAGCCTACTTACAGAAGCAAAAAGGCATCTCTGCCCATTTAAGTATGACAAAGTGTTTCAAGCGAAACAATCCTAGTAAAGATGTCACACCTCTAATTGGTGTATCTTTTCTAAACTCGATAAAGGAAGTTGAATTGGAATTTGATATTCTTGTCATGATTGTGTGCATTTCCAACCTTCAAGGCTTTGGACTATAATTTACAGGTTGCCATTCCTAGCCTTCCTCCTTGCCCTGCCAGCATCGCTCACTTGGTGGGTGATGCCCTGTGTCCTGATATGAGAAGGGAAGCTAGAGCCTGACTTTTTTACCACTGCACTCTGTCTGACATGTTTCCTCTCATTGTTTCACTGAGTTTGGGATTGTGACAGATGAAATGGATTTAGTGTTAAGCTGAATTTGAGCACTGTAAATATTACCTTGTTGAAAGAGATGTCTGTCACTTACTGAACAGCCTTGGGGTCTAAGCCCTTATTCAGGGCAGTGGTGTATCCATCACAGGCCCCCTTGGAGGCAGGAGCTTCAATTCCAAGCCTCCTGCTTCTCAAGGAGTAAGACTTCCTTGGCTGACTACGTGACTGCTGTCAGTATTGAAGATCTAGAGCTGGAAAAGGATCAAACAAAAGTAAACCAGGCTCTCTTTATAGTAACTGGTCATTAGGACCCTCCTTTGAGAGAGAAGCAGCTGGTATTTTTGACCTTGTTCCCTGGAAAAAGTGTTTTATGGTTGTTGGATTGAAAGAGCAACAAACCTCAGAGCACTCACTCTTCTTTTTCTCAAATAAGCAGACAGTCTTTCAGGCAGCTAAATGCTGTGATTGGGTCTGTGTCAGGAGAGAAGGCAGACAAGTGTCATTATTATTCTTCTGCTGAGGACGGCCACCTCATTGTCTTCATCTACTAATTGGCCCTCTCAACTAAGTAAGTTTTCTTCTGAGCTAGCTCACCCCCTCATTAATTTTGCTGTACTTCGGTAAATATAAAAAACATTGGCTATACATCTGTATTCCTGTTAACAAATTCAGTTTGTTAGCATGCTCACCAACAAGTAGGGTCAGCTGTATTTATTTTATTTGCATGTGAAAAACATCTAAGCTAGTAGAACAGTTTTGGTTTCTAAGGCTGTGGTTTGGCACAGATTTCCTTTGGCGGCTCTGCTGACTGCAGCAGTTTCTTTCTCAATTTGGCCACTTTTTCCTCCCACTTTCATTGCACAGATCTATATATGATATCACATATAGATGTATGTGAATATATCTATACCGAGAGCCAAAATTAAGCAAAAAATAAGCATCCTTTTAAGAGGCTCCTTATTTCAACTCAGAACTGTTCCCTGATGCTATTTGTCATATGACTTCCAAGTGTTCCTGCAGGCATGGCACGTGGCATGTGGAGGCCACGCTGGGAATTGAGGGCTGCTTAAGGGCACATAATTGTGGAAATAAATGCATTTCCACTCATGCCATACTGCATGCATGCTTCTTTCATGGCTTTGTTTTCTGATGTTCATTTGCAAATGATAGTTTTCAGATAATTTTAATTATGTCAAAGAAATGGAGAAGATGCAACATCTCACCTCCCTGTGTTTCAGTCAATTGTTGTATCACTTGTAATTGAGAAGCACTGCATTTTTTTCCTAGTCTTGTTTAGTCTGCTGAGAATAGACTTTTAGAAACCTGAAAAAGAAAACTATCTCTTACTGTTTTGTTTCTTTATCATTACAGTCACTCATTAGTAGCAGTTAGTTTTAAATTGGTACCAAAACCAGTACTTGGTTGCAAACCTCAATTAACTGAACATACTCGATGAGATGATTGATTTTCTCCAGTTTGCTTCTCACTGTGTAGTAAGACAAAGTTCCAGCTGTCCCACTGCTAAGGCTGAGTTCAGCTTGTATTTGGAAGTATACTTTGTGTTTTCTGCTTTTCAGAAGTGATGGTATCATTGAACTTGATAATGTTGGTACCACAGGTCAATATTAATTCTGTTACTAAAATTGAGATTTATGCTAACCAAGTGCATTTTATTGCTGAAAATTAGGCTCCTTTTGTTTCGCCCTATTCTTTGAATAAAAGCCTGTGAACTTGCTCTGCCTGCAAATTTATTCTCTGGAGAAAAGTCAGGAGCCTTGCAATTTCTCTTTGTCTTGATTCTTCTGATTGATTTGAACCTTTGGATTAACTTGTTTGTCACCTTCTCTTGGGTAAAAAATATTTGCATATATATAAGCTGACTATACTGCTACTTTCCCTGAAGCCAAAGTTAATTCTTGCTATTGCTTTGCATATTTGTAAGCAGGTGTTCAGACTTCAGTTGCTCCCTGCTGGCTTTCGGGGAATTTTTCCTATGAGCTAGTCATTGACAGACCAGAGTGTGTGAATCAGAACCATGTTCTGTAGCTTCCTGATGTTACTGACATTTATGGAGTTATACTAAAGGGTGCAATCTTTGCTATTTACACTTCTGTAGCCATATTGGTGGTAGCTCTGTATATTCACAGAAGAGTACATGGAGTACAAGAGTAGTCAGCAGAACGAGAGGGCCATGATGTTTTTGTGGTATCGAACTGCTCCTTCATCAGCATGTCTTATATGGGCATGTGGAACAGGAACTCCTATCATGGTGTCCTGCTGTAAAGGCTACACATCTTCCCTCTCAGTTCCCCAGTGATCTTCTTGAAGAGTACATAAGCTTTCTGCCTGTCAGCCCTGGGGACTATGGAGGCTGGAAATTCAAACACAGATTCACAGGAAAAATTTCATTTGATTTTTTCCTTAAGGTTAAAGTTCCATCCCCCCCCACACCCCCCCCAAGTCTGAAGTGCTGTCTTTCATCCCCCAAATGGAAATATCTCTGTTCCATCTGTCAACTAGCCATAGAGTTTGAGGTATATTTTAGACATTCAGCATCTTGAATAAGCATGATGGTAATCGTTTCAAAGTTTTCGCCACTTTGAAGGCTGTGATGTTTAGCCAGCATTGACCTCCACACTGTAATATTTAGGGGTTCAGCAAGAGGAAATAAGAAAGATCATAAATGGCAAACAATTTTTTTCTTTTTATTTATCAGCAATTAGAGACTGCATGAAGGAATGTAATTCAATTGAGAAGCTGTGGCATAGTCCATGCTTAGCTCTCCCAGAAACTGATTTCCCAGTTGATCCAATAGTAACTGATTTTTGGAGACACATATCTGCCATCCCTCTTAGCCTGAATTATTAACCCACAAACTGGGCTTTCTGGGTTATTTTCTTTAGAACCAGTGCTGGCTCTGGAGGCTGCCCTCTCTCTGAAACCATACTGGGTCTTCTTGGTTGGCTTGTATATTTTTGGAGGGGATGGGGGTTGGGTAATTTTTTTTGTTCGTGATTCAAATCTCTTCTGGTTTTTTATAACCACACCACGCACTTTGTAAACCCAGAAAAGCCAGAAAGCTGCAACTCACTGCCAGCATCATCAAACCAGCATGGCAAAAAATTTCTCAGGTTCTGCTTCACTTTTAATACTGTCTTAGGCACTAAATACAGCTTATGGTATTTTGTGAGGGATTAATGGTGCTTGAATTTTTAATGCCATGAATCTGGGGGGCTTATGAGAGTTACTTGATTTTTGCATGTTAGTGAACAGCTTGCCATTGAGGACAATGCTTTAGGGTAAACTGTTATAAGTTCTCACTGGTGTTACTGAATGCACTGGTTACTTCAGTATGGAAGGCAATATTCTGGTTTCAGACAGTAAACTGGACTTCTGCAGATCTATATGTTTCTGGCTAACAACACTCAGCTTTTTAATTTCAACATCTTTAGTTTCAGCCATAGCAATACTCTGCATATTCATTCTTTGGCAGGTGAATGTTAGAATAGAAATAATTCTTACCCCTGAAATAATGTTCCTTGTTTCTTATTTTCAGGATCTTGTTTTTTTTCAGTGACTAAAAATCCCTATCACCCTGATCTTAAGAAAAGATACTGTATATAGCAAGCTTGTGTTGTAGGAAAGCTCAAAGAAAGTGGTGTAGTAAAGGTGTGATAGAAAAACATCAAGTTCTGAGCTAAGTAGTTATTATTTAATTCTCATTTCTGGTGCAGTTAGGTACCTCATTACATAGGAAGTAACTGCATTTTTTATCAGCCTGAACAGAGTGAGGAGAGAACCTGTATATCAGTACAGAGACATAAGATTAGCACTGAAAACGACTTCTAAAGGAGAAATGTTGATACTGCTGTCATAGTGGTCTTGAAAATTACGTGGGTAGCATGTGGATCCATGTTTAGTCATCATATGTATTGAATCAGAGATATTTGCTCTTGCCTAGATAGGAATTCCATGCATGCATTGCTGTATCTGCAGTTTCGCGTGTGTAGCACTGTCTCTTCTTGGGTATAGTCAATTAATACTATTCTCACTGTACATCTTCTCAAGGTTGTCTTTCAGCTTCTTAGTTATCTTTCCATACCCACGCTGGCCTAAAATATCAGCACCTGCCTGCAGAGACAGAACTGGGAAGAGAAAGACTGAGTTATCAGGTCTCTGCTCAAACCAAGCAGCCAGCCCAGGATGGGGAGTGCAGTGCTCCCAGGAGAAGGTTCATGATGTGCTCCTGTGTTTGTCTGGCAGGAGGGAAGAGGGAAGTGAGCAGCTATTCAAGGGATCTCTTTAGACCAGTGGCCTATAAAAGCCAGAAATCATCCCCTCTTCCCCCTTCCATTCTGTCATTGAAAAGACATCCCTGTTTCTTGAGCCAAAAGAAATAGTTGGTAGGCTGTCATTGCAGGGCAGACCTGCTAAAATCAGAGTTAGTCCCACCTGAAACAAAATGGGTCTTAGGCTGGGCTACTTTTTAGATTCTGTCAAGAAGTGTTTAAATAAAGTCTGCTGGTTCTTGCTGGGAACAGATGTTGGAGCACACCTGCAATAGTACCTGCAGCAGAATGATCTGCTTCTAAATGGATGACTGGAAGGTCCACCTGGCAGCTAATGTGTGCCTAGTGCTGTTGCTACAGTTCCATTAGTTCCGTCCCACTCCATTCTAGTCCAGTCCAGTCTCTTCAATTCTGTTCTGTTCTGTTTATGGAGTCTGCAGCTGGCATTTCTGTATGAATCACCAGGTCTGTACTAGACCCATGCTCTAACAAAATGTTAGGGCATGATTCATTGCTGGAATTGTCTCCCATTAGAAGCACAGAAAAGTGATGGTTACTAAACCTCATTACCCTTTTACAGTTTGGGGGGCTGGTTTAGGTTGTTAGGATATGTCTTTTTAGAATGCTTTTTATATACTGCACTGCATCTTTCTCAGCTTTCTACTCTGATACAAGAAGCACCAGTTATAGGTAGTAACTGAGAGTGGCTAAAGATTGTTTCAAACCATTTTAAATGACTCAGATGAAAGAAGCGATGATCAGAAGTGGTGAAGTCATACTAAGTATGGCTGATCCTACCCTTTAACAGGGCACAGTTTTCGTTATACTTTGATATCTTTTCTTCAGTGTTTTTAGTGATTTCAGCTTTTTAGTGATTCTTCCTGCAAAAAACATTCAAGCGTTGATTTGAGGATTAGGACCACAATATAAGGAATATGTTCACTATACCATTGCTTACAGCAAACCCTAATTTTTAGGGTTTCAGCTGTCCCCTGGACAGTCCCCTGGGGAGGGGACTGAACTTCAAAGGGTCTATGGCCACTTCATCCATCTTTTTCTGTTTAAGGGCAGGAAGTATTGCTGCCTTATATTTTTATCTCAGTTAATTTCCTGTCTTTATTAAAAGTTAACTGGATGATAATACTGGGGAGATAACAGGGGGGAACCTTTATGGGGCTCAAAGCTACTCAGCACAGAGGCTAAGAGAAAGTTTTTCAGTCTGGGCAGTTAGAGAATATTTGTTATGTCATTCAAATGCAGAGAAGGCCATAATCTTCACTTCTGGTGATCCATGGATTTGGTCTTAGGGCAGTCTGAGAGGATCCTCTGCGGCTCTGAAATACTACACTAATGACAGCATAGGCAAGGAGAAGACAGAAGAGAGATTTCATAAATGGGCCAAAAGCTCCAATCCAAAGCTATGTTATGAAAGACAAATGTACTTCCATTAAAGAGATAAAAAAAGCTACAGAAAGACATTAGAATTAAATTGCTTCAATATACTAGCACTAGACAAGTTGGCTAGATTAGTATCAGTGTCAGTAAAACTCTTCTCTGAACCTGTTAAGATTAGCACAGATTAATACAGGAATGTATGTGAGTGCAATAAGCTCTTCTTCAGAAACTTCTTCAGGGTCTTTGTACTGTTGGCCTCATATACATTCTTTGATAAAATCAATATCTAGCTGTCATGAAGATGGCATGCAATTTCCTGCTTTTTTTGACTTGGTATAAGTTGGCCTACAGGTCAGGGTATTCATGGCCTCTCCTGTCTCAGCAGACATGCTGTGTGAGGGAGAGCTTTGACATGATTGCTGGTGGTGCTGGTGGCAGGCAGGGGCTGGGTGTTTATGTCAGTGACCTTGTCATGGCTCTAATTTTGGTCACTGATGAAGCCTGTGAGGCAGATACACGGCTGGAGCAGCTTTCTTATCTCTCTTACTGTTTCACAATGGAAAGAAATGGCACAGGACCAAAACAGACCCTGATGTCTTTTTCTGTGCTGGAACTGTGTTTTACTTCTTTCTTATGTTCACCGATGGGGCACTTTTGATCTTTTTTTCCTGGAGCCCTGGTGAGTTCAGTGGAATAGGGACTTCAAGCAGTCAGCATTTTTCTTACACCAGATAAGAAGTTACGTGAAGTACAGAACAAAACACCTTTTCCTAAAGATACATCTTTAGCACCCCTTTTGGGATGACCATGGACCTCAGATCCAGGCTTGTTGGTGTATGACACAGCCATGCTTGTTTCTATGCTGCAGGGAGATCTATGCACCTACACTCCAAGCCCCACAGTCCAACCTCTTTTCCTCTTTCTATCCGTGGAAATCAAATGGTGATTTGAGAACAAAGGAAGGGCTTCAGTGTGTTCCTCAGGGTGCCTGCTTGGTGTTCACTCCAGGGTTGGGTCCTGTGATGTGTCAGTACAGCCCAATAGCTACAGCACAGCCCAATAGCTAAATAGCAACACAGGTTTTACAATGCATGAAGTACTGTTTGCCCTCACTGGCAGTCCAGTAATGATATTTGCAGCCTTGGAAAACACCAAGCACCAATCTGCCTGTGGAGGCAGAGAATTTGTTTAACTGAACAAATAAAGGAACTGAACACCAAGACCATGAATTTCTGAAAGACCAGACTATTCAGCCAGGAGTCCTCCAGCTGGAAGGTGAAGCCACTCTTGGATTTTCCCAAGAGAATCCAAAGACCTATTCCTGTACTCCTTTACTTAAAATACTTATTGTGAGGCATGCTAATTGGGTGTCCCTTCAGTCACTTGCTTATCAAACCATAATGCCTACAGCTACTTGATGTAGCAATATAATGACAAACTCTTTTTTTGAATAAGAAAAATAATAAAGAAAATATCTTTTCATCATATCCTCTGACATAAACAAACTGCATCTCTATCACTACCCCAGCTTCCAAGCAGATATTTTTTCTGCAGACTTTGTAAGGGAGTAGATACTTGAACCAGAGTTTACACCTGTGGTGTCTGACTTGTGGAAGAAGAATCCAAAGGCTGATTCATAATTTATATGTGAGAGCCCTGGCATTGCTCTGAGGAATAACACCATCGAGTCTGATGTGTGATTTATTTCCTGTAATCATGTAATCAGCTGATCTATTGAGTCCTGCCACGTATAGTGAGAACTTCTGTAAAGGCAGCTAAGCTGGGCTGCAAAGGACTTTATTAAACTGAACATACAGATGGATTTGGAAACGGGAAGATAAACAGAATTTAAGTAGAGAATATAATAAACAAACAAAAAAAATACCGCAGGAGAAAAAATTGTAAGTGGGGAGAGCACAATGTCTGCACTATTCTTAAGAGATACAGGGATGTTGAAAGAAGTAAAACTGTACTTTTAGATATATGATTTTCAGGGTCTGCAATCGGAAAATCAAAGCCTATGCAAAAGATAACCGAAGGTAACTAGATTAAATTAACTAAAGATAACCTAGGAGAGCTAAAACATTTCTCACATTAAAGAACAGAAAGAAAACTGCAGATGGGCATCCTCCAGTCATTTCTTTTGGGCATAGCAAAGAACTATGAGCTCAGATTTAGCACACAGGTGAGATACAACAGGGAGCGTTGCTGTTCAGTAGTTTGCTTCATCAGCTCAGATCTAACAGCTGTACTTGAGCATAGTTTGCTGCCTCTAGTTTGTAATAATCTAAATTTTCTTTCCAGTACTGGAGAGAAGGGATGTGCAAAGTTCATCTCCAGGCTATAACTGCATAATGCCAGAGGAGCCATTTTACTCAAATGAGCAAAAATGCTTCTCACAGTGTCCTTTGGTGCAGGGACTATTTGTACATAAGAACATTTCATACAATTGTCTAGGTTATTCAGCATCTCTCGAGTGAAACTAATTGTAAATAATACAGGAAGCTTCTGTGGAATATAATAGTAAGAAATATGGATTTAGCTGCATTCTAATGATAAATTCCATCTGAACATTGAAAACACAAAAATGGCACAAGATACAGCAATAAACTTTGTGTTTGCTGGTGGTGATTCTTTTAAGAAAAATGCTATAGGTTAAAAATAAGCATTTGAAGTTGTTATATACCACAAAAAAAATAATAATAATAAAAAAATCCAGCCTCCTAATATGGGGAAAGGCAGTGGTTTAGAGAAGCAGAGATTTATTATTTCATGTCAGCTTCAAATGCTGCACGGTATTTGACTATCTGGTTAGTGGATAACCATAAAGGGCATTTGGCAGTGTCAGGGAGGTGTGCGCTTCGCATTCCTCAGTCTGTATGCAGAAACAGAGCCCATTAGCTAAAGAAAAGATTCACACTGATTTTGCCACCTTTAGGGTAAGGCCCAGAATGATTGTTGTTTACCTGACTGCTATACCCACAGAGAGACTTCAGCCATTCCAATACGGGGCAATGAGTTTACCAGCTCTTAAACCCTGTGAAAACTAGGGGAATTCACGTCCATATTGGGAAGCACCGGCTCCTGGCATGGTGTACTGTGTGCTCCTTTCAGGTCTGCACTGAAATCTTAATTCCAGCAAGGGGACTGGAACACAAACCTTTATTTGCTTTTTCTCCCCTCCCCCAAATTTCTTGAATTATATCTTCTGTTTGTGGTGTGACAGGCTTGGCTGTATGTTCTCTCAGTTTTGTAACAATGTGGTTTTGACTCTTGCAAAATAACTGTGGATGTAAGACAAATGCTTATAATAGTAAAAAGACTCCCACTTCAATAAGTCTTCTCTCACCTATTTTTGAGTGCTATTGCAGTATGAACTTTGTGAGTACTAGAAACAGCAGAGAAACCAAAAAAGAGATGTTTTGAAAGGAGCGTGCCTGTGCATTTTCTCTTTTAATATATAAAAAGCTCACCGTGGATTTCACGTCAGAATCGCTGTTCAGTTAGAAAGACAAGAAAAGACCACTAGATGGTGGTAAAACCCCATGCCTTTTCTGTAAATCTGTGAAAAGAGAAGTTCAGAGGGGCTAAGAAGGGGAGGAGGAGCCACAGTTTGAGTACTGAAGTCATTATTGCTTGGAGTCTATAAAAAGGCACTTACACAGTGAGTAATTTATACGTGGTCAGCCTTGACTGTATGGATTTACTCATTTCTTTTCTTCTATTTCTGTCATCTATTCCAACCAAGGAGTCCCCAGCCCCAGATGTTGGGTGAGGAGGGGGGCTGAAACTTCTGCTCTCTGGAGGAAAGGTTGCAGGCAATGAAGAGGAAGAGCAGCTAAAGCAGCAGCTCTGGTAAATAGGTACAGTTAATTCTTTGTTGTAATAAAAGGTTAATTAAAAAAACTAAGTTTTTTTTTTTTTAGCTTAATCTTAAGGACCTTTCCAACCCTAACTATTGTATGATTCTATGATATGCTTTGAATTTTATTTGCAACAAGTCAGTGACAATCAGCTCTGCATGTTCTGATTAATAATCTGATAGCTTATGGTTTCCCTGGATATTGTCATTACCAAAAAAGCACTGAATAAAATACTCATGATCTGGAATAGAAAACTTATCTTTTATGACAGAATTCCACCCATACCAATTCTGTAACTTTAGTATATTCTGAAATTTATGGGTTTGTCCTGGTTAGGTTTTTAATACTATGCTCTTAAGTGAGCATGTTAGTTTTGCACAGATGTTTATAATACAGTTCATGTGAACTTAAAAAGTACAAAGGTCAGGAAAACATTCAAATCTTTTACTGACAATGTTCAATTCTTAACTGTGGCAATAATTCAAACTTTTATATATTGTTTTCAAGCAAGTAGGCTATGGAAAACCTAACACTGTATTGTCCTGCGTTTCTGGGGTCTGAGAACTGGGACTTAGAAAACTGTTTGTTGTTCGGCATTCACTTGAATTCCCAGCACATTCTGGAGCATATTCCAAGGGATCACATAAAATAAACAAAAGTATGAATGAAGAGTATATGGGTCTCTTCATTAGTTTGTGGTTTTAATTTCCCAGTAAGGATGGTTAGAAAAACTGAGCAAATCAGAAGTTAATGTAGAATCAGTAGAGGAATACTGTGTGAAAGAGGCAGGATGTATGCAAGCCAAATTACATAGAAATGGGTAATATTTATTTTGTCAACTTCTGCCTGTTCTCATCTTGCTATATTTTTTTTGGCAGGGTCTTTTGCCTTTCGGAAAATGCATTTAGCACAATCCTTGGCAAGTCCCTCAGAAAGAACAGAACGTGTTTGCTTCCAGAGATGAACACGTCCTCTGAACTGTATGTTTCTGAACTAAACCTGAGTGCCTTTGGTAGCAACTTTACTGTGCCTACTGTCAAGAGCAAGTCATCACCATGTGAGCAAGTGGTTATTGCTGCTGAGGTGTTCCTAACTCTGGGCATTGTAAGCCTCCTTGAAAATATCTTAGTTATATGTGCAATAATTAAGAACAAGAACATGCATTCACCCATGTATTTTTTTGTTTGCAGTTTAGCAGTGGCTGACATGCTGGTTAGTGTGTCTAATGCTTGGGAGACCATAACAATATACTTAATAAACAACAGACACGTAATTATAGAAGATGTCTTTGTTCGTCATATAGACAATGTCTTTGATTCAATGATCTGCATATCTGTAGTGGCTTCCATGTGCAGTTTGCTGGCAATAGCAGTAGACAGATATATCACTATTTTCTATGCCCTGCGTTATCACAACATCATGACAGTGAAAAGATCAGGGCTTATTATTGCATGCATCTGGACCTTTTGCACAGGCTGTGGCATTATCTTCATTCTTTATTATGAATCAACTTATGTGATCATTTGTCTCATCACTATGTTTTTTACCATGTTGTTCCTCATGGTCTCACTGTACATCCATATGTTCCTCCTGGCTCGTACTCACGTGAAGAAAATAGCTGCTTTGCCTGGGTACAGCTCTGTCCGTCAAAGAACCAGCATGAAAGGAGCCGTCACTCTGACTATGCTTCTTGGCATCTTCATTGTTTGTTGGGCTCCATTCTTCCTTCATCTCATCCTGATGATCTCCTGCCCTCAAAACCTCTACTGTGTTTGCTTCATGTCTCACTTCAACATGTACCTCATTCTCATTATGTGCAACTCAGTGATTGATCCTTTGATCTATGCCTTTCGTAGCCAGGAAATGAGGAAGACCTTCAAAGAGATAATTTGTTGTTACAGTCTGAGAATGGTCTGTGGGTTATCAAACAAGTATTAAGAAAACAAAACCAAACTAGGGAAGAGAATGAAAATGCAGCATCTTGCCACAACTTGTAATTCTGCTGAAATGCCTATGGAATATCTTTCTCCATTCAGCTGTCATGATTTCTGTGGCAATCAGAAAACTTTTTTCAATGTGTTTTTTGCCTTTCTTTCCCTCCACACACCTCTTTCACACTGGTGGCAGGAGCTACTCAGTGCCCTGTAATACGGGAAGAAAGAATATTTTGAATCTCATTTACCCTACTGAAGACTGGATCTTTTAAGAGGGTTGTAAAGGGAAAGCCTTGCTTTTCTTTCTGCTAAATGCAATGAGTGTGACCTGCTATGCAAATGACCCCATTAACCTCAGTGTGTTTCTTGATACTGTCTTTCTAGATACAACATGGTTTATTTTGATGCCCAGAATTAACAGGTTTTTTTGCTGTTTCCTTCTGAAGACAGAAAATCTGAGAAGTAGTTTACATACCTTGCTTAGCATTTATGACCAATATATATGTGCATATCAGCAATCTTATATTCCAGTCATGATTGTAACTGTCGTAAGATATGTATTATTTAAAAGAACAGTGTTACCATGAGGTTCCTGGCTGGATACTGTACTTTTTCATATCTGACTGTATGTATTCTTATCACTGTGAGGTAAGATGTACCATAGGTGAATTTTAAGGCTGAACATGAAGACTGGGCAGATTCTAGTTTCTCTGTTTTCTTTGTTCACCACAGCTATGGGAGTAAAGGGTACATGGCCTCTACACATTTATGTAATGTTTTGCAGGGATGGAAAGACTGGGTGAGTGACTGCTTTTATACAGACATTAGAAAAGTGTTTCAGCTGAGTAGCTTTTCTTATTGGAGGAAGCTGTACTGCAGATTGCATTTTTCAAGCTGGGAGAGACAAAACAAGTTTGATGATCAGAAGGCATAGCAGGCAAAACAGGAATTTCAGAACCTCAGGCGCATGTAGCTACAACAGAGAGTCCTGACTTGCTCCCCAAACACATTTTTTGCTTTCCTTGATATGATTCTAAGGTGAAACCCTCATGCTTTTTGTGTGGGTAATTTGCATCTAGTCATACTCTCATAAACATGCTGGTTTGCAATAGCTTTGTAATGTACAAAATATTTGATTTATCACAGATGAAGGAAGTGCAACTGTGGCATTGATTTCTTGATGCTACTGGATGGTACATATCTTGCACTTAAACATAAGCTATGAAAGTATTTCGAGCAGTGGCACCCTATTGACTAGGTATTAGAAGATTGCTTGGAAAAATGAATTATTTCTTCTGAAAAGCTGAAAGAATACCCCTTGTTATTCTTGTTGTTAAGCCCTTGGTTTAGGGATGCTCTAAACCTGTTGTTAATAGAAGGACTATGATCGATTCAATGAGGCTCCGGCTATACCTTCAAGGTGGAAGTTCTCATCAGGCATCAGGAAATTTTTTTACCATAAGGGTGGTCAAATGTGGCTACAAGTGCCCAGTGGTTGTGCAGTCTCCATCCTCAAAGATATTCAGAACTTGGCTGAACACAGCCCTGATCAATCTGCTCCAAGTTAAAAGCTGACTCAGACTTTGAAGTTGGCCCTATTTTGAACAGTTAGGAATAGATGATGCACAGGTCCTTTCCAACCCAAGTTTTTCTGTGATTCTAAGAAACAGTTTACATTTATGATATAATTATCATTTTCATCCCACCTAATAATATCTCTTGTGTAAGAAGAATTGTAAGATCTTCATACATTTAGGAAGATAACATACTTCATGTCTTCATTTGCTTTAGAGGTTTCTGGCAGGATAAGTAAGGTGCATCTTGAGCAGTAGAGTTACATCTTTTGTCTGCTGCACCTTACAGTATATACCACCTCCAGCTCACACATATCTCCTTCAGACATGAGTGGAAATGTTGTTCTCAGTGGAGACACCGTATTATGTTGACTGTAAATAAAATGGTTATATCAGTGCACTAAGAGCTGGAATCTTCCTTCAGTTATGCCTAAAAATCAGATTTTAGGTATGTGTGTGGTCATCAGTGAGAATCTTGCCCTGTTTCAGTGCACCTCTTAACCGTATCCATATATAGCTCCAAAGAGTGTGCTTTTCCTACTACGAATGTCAATAGCAAAAGGAGTTGGTTCAATTGTGTAGTGAAAGGCACAGCTGATGTAAATAAATCATGAAATCTTCATTGGGTGTTGCAAATAAGATGGTTTTGTACATAACTGTAAACCAACAAAGAGGAAGACAAAACTGTAATAGCTTCGGGTATTTTCTTGAATTGTACATTACTTTTTTTTGTTGGAAGTTTATTTGATGTATAAGCGCAGACATATGAAGAAACTATTAAACTGGATTGCTGGAAAACCCAGTGTTTGTTATTCGTTGCAATGTGTTTGCTAGCCTTATATTCAGAGGGAATATTACATTACAGGCTTTCACTTCTCAGTTTAAACAGACGTCTTGTAAAGAAACACAATCTGAGGGTTACAGACTAGTACAATGTATTTACATTCATACTTATGTTCCTGTAGATGTCAGCATCACATCCTCATTATAAGCTTTGCAGGTGCGGAGATAAAAGTTTAAGGGAGAAATGAGAGTATTTTCAAGAAGTGACTATAACAGTTCCTGAAAAAAAAAAAAAAACCGAAAAGCTGTTTGCACTATAGGAATGCATATAAAATACACACCTCTGTGAGGCCATGGCATGTTTAAATTTGTTTCTTTGTCCTGTTTAGCTGCAGAATAAAAGCAACATTTAACATGTTTTCACTTCTACCTGAGTTTGGAAAACATTAGGTGTTCTGATAGACTGGGACAAGCAAGCATTGTGTAAGTATGATGTTTGCTGTCAAAAGGCAATATGAAACAATTAGTTGCTAGGCTGTCATTGCAGCATGTAGTTGCTAACTAGCACTTACCCTGATCAAGGACTTTTCAGTCTCATGCTCTGCCAGTGAGGAGGAAAACAAGAAGCCGTGAGGGAGCAGAGGCAGGATGCCTGACTCAAACTAGCCAAAGGGGTATTCCATACCAGAGCACATCATGCCCTGTATATAAACTGGGGGAGATTTGCCAGAAGGGATCCATTGCTGCTTGGGTTGGGCTGGGTATCCGTCAGTGGGTGGTGAGCAGTTGCATTGTGCATCACTTATGTTTATTCTTCTTTTTTTCCTCCATTTAGTTTTATATTCTCTCTCTTTTTTATTTCCCTTATCACTATTATTAATAGTATTATATTGTACTTTGGTTATTAAACTGTTGTTACCTCAACCAGTGGGTTTTACATTCTTTTGATTCTCCACCCCATCCTGCAGAGCAGCGTGAGCGAGTGGCTGCAGGGCACTTAGTTACCAACTGAGTTTAAACCACAATAGTCTCCAATGCTTTGTTAGAATCCTCCTGCCTCTCTTGCAGTAAATACTTCTTTAATTGGTTAGATTCTTGCACTGAAGACCAGCTTCTGGTGACCGATGCTGTGTCAGGGATTGCAATGGATGGTTCCAGACTTCAGCTGTGCTGGTCTGCATGCCCAGCACCCTTCCTATTACACTGAGTGGGTGAATAAGATATGGGAACATGGATGTGGAAATGGAGATCAACACATTATGGACAGAGTCATGTATAAGTCTCTGCTAGGTTATTTCCAGCTGAGATGCTCTCCTGCCTTTTTTAATCTTGTGTGTCATAACCTGAGCTGTGGAAGTCTGGGTACAGCTTGTTCTTCGTACAGGACAGAAAAGAAGAAGCTGAGGTATGTATATGTGTGTCAATACTTGCATACATGCTTGCATGTGTATGAGTACTTACTCCCAGACACAAGAGTACAATCACAAACAAGCAAAACATATGTGAGAATGTACAGTTTCTTTTTCTCTCATCTTTCTGCTCTGTTGCGCAGTTGTTTGTTACATTACTTTCCAATTTGCAGCTTGTTTCTCACAGATTTCTTCCATCTGTGAACAAATTATCAATGCTCTAAACCTGAAGTAGAAGAAAAGAACCTCAGGTACCTTTTGCATCCTGAGCTTTTTAAAAACTATAGTGAATTGGTGTGACAGAACAAAGAGTTCCCCTAGCATCTGTCACACTAAAACCTAACAAAATTTAGATTTTTATGGTCCTTAAACATTATCCCTAGAACAGTTTCTTCTTGAGTTGCTTGCCTAAAAAGCCCTAAGAATCTGTGGCTGGCTATATTGAGCACAGGGAGTGAAGGTTCTCCATCAAAATAAAGAACAGCTGTTCAGAGAAATTATATGAAGTCTGGATGTGAGCATGGTAATCCTCTGGAATACCCTTATAGCCTCCAGCAAGCTATGGTTTAAGGAATTCCTGGCAGTATATTTACAGCTTTGTGGCTGATACCTCTCCATCAATTTTGAACAATAATTTATCTAATCCCTTTTGGATCTCTTCATACTCATCTACAATATCTTGTGACAGTAATTTTTATAGTTTAGATATGTTGTATGGAAAATTGATTTTCTTTTCTCTCATGAAACATCTACTTGGAAGTTTCAGTCAATGCCCCTGAGTCCTTATGTTGTAAAGAAGAGAAATAACTTGTCCCTGTTCCCTTTCCTTGTGCCATTTACTATCCTGCTCCCTTATATTCCATTACAAAGTTTTTCTTTTCCAGCCAAAGATCCTAGCTTATTTAATTCCTACTGGTATTTTCATATCTTGTTGTCATGTGCTAGATCTACTATATTCTTTCTGACTCAAGGGGACCTGATAGGCATATAATAATCCACACATAGGTGAAAACTTGATTTCCACTTTGCCCGACTATGCTGGAAATGCATATGTTGCTGGAAATGCTGCTGTATGCTTTGCTCTTTTTTCTTAGCAGTGTGTCACAGCACACTTTCATTTAGTACAGCATGCTCCATAATTTGGAAAATATTGAGATCCCTTAAAGAATTCCCTCTCTGCAAATACTCATTAGAACACATACTATCTGTATTCTAAATAGTGTTATATTTTCAATGGTGATTGCTTTGGTCATACATGAAAGACGCCAAAATATGGCACTTGGGAGAGCTTCTGTGTTTCCAGGCCAAAGTGTGCGCTTTGGCTGAGACCTAGCTCTGTAGCAGAACTCATCTGATGGACACAGCTTCCATCTCCCTGCCTCTGATAGGAAGGGAGCCTGGCCACAGAAGGTAGAAGAGCCTTGCAGTGTGTCCCAGCCATGCTCTGAGGGGACCCCAAATTCAGACACAAACAAACATCTGCCAGAAGCACATCATTTCTTTGAGAAGGGTGGTAAGAATGTCATTTGTGCAGACTTCCAGATGGTGATTCATCACTGCTCTCCTTTCAGTTAGGCTACTTTTATACCTGATTAAAGCAAGATGAGGATTGGAGCTTTGTATGCTGGCTCCATATGACTTCAAAGGCACCAGATGCATTTTTTTTTTGATGGCCTGTTGCATAAATGCCCTAATTAACAACAACAAAACAGAACCCCAAAAAGAAAATGGGATTAATTTTTCTGTCTGGATCGCTAGTTTTTAACAGGACATGGTTACTTGTGGCAAACAATAAGTGGTGTTGCCTGTAAATTAGCTTTTACATTGGCTTTTGTATCTTGCACTGAAACTTCATATCTCTTTCAGCTACCCTAAAAAAAGACCCAGAAATACCTATCGTCTTTGTATTATGCCTTTAGTTTTCCATAGTTTTGCTCTGAACTGTTTTGTGGAAGGATTTGTTGGTTTTGAGGACCTAAATCCCTGAATTCCTATATTCTAGCAATTCATAGTACTGAGATAGCCTTACGCTGACCTTCTATTATTTCTGTTTACCAGATTCTCTGTGCTTTTTGAAATCAGGAGAATCTGTCCAAGACATTGTTCCTTTCAAAAGATAGCAGGAAACACTCTTTAACTTTGGTTTTAATCTATAGTAACATAATTATTAGTAGTACCAACACTGACCTCAGCTCAGAGTCATATCACTGAAACCAGAAGCAGGTCTTTCCTAAAAGTTTACCCCCAGAGCATATGAAGAGCCCTGGCTATGACAAAGGAGAGGAGATTCTTGCTCTCTGCTCATAGAGTGGTAGATAAGTGGTGTAGCCTGGGGAAGCAAGCTTTTAAAATCTGTGTTAAGCTCAGACTTCACTCTTACAATTCATGTTTGCCTTTTCCTGCTGTAAGGACTGAGCTGTATTAAAAAATGTCATGGCAGGCAAACTTGTGCCACATTCAATTTTAAAGTGAGTCCTGGAAACTTGACTGAAAATCTGTGTGCAAGACCATCACTAGGTGTAACCGAAACCCATTCCATTGAAGTGTCTTGACAGAGATCTTCTCCCCATAAAGATATATAGTAGGAATTCAGGATGTGGTAGCTCTCTAACGCCTTCCTCCTTGGAAAGGAAAATAACAATACTTTAAACATTAGTGGAAAGTTGCTGTGTGAACAAATACATTTATTTCTTATGCTCCTCAGGATCCAGTTCTTTGACTGGGGGTGTCTGCAAAGTTAGCTCGTAGGGAGCCTGCTTAACTCTACTTGGAAAAAGGTAAGTTTAACTTTTGACTTCTCCTGGGCTTAAGTAAGTGTCTTGCTAGGTAATCACAGTTTGTAAAACAGGTGCTTAAAAAAGCCTTTCAAAAGACAGAAGAAAGAGATGAATCACTTGAATTTCAAGTGCAGCTCCAATGACAGTTCGTGTCCCTGCATAAAGTGCATAAAAAATGAAGAGGTAGGAGGTAAGTCCTTGACTGAAGTCCAGGTCTTTCATCTCACCGTGAAGCTGTTGCATATTCAGGTTTTCACTATGAAAAGGGACATTGGTGTGGCCACCTCTGAATCTGCAGTTTTTGTTGAAAAAGTTTGCAAACTAAAAAACGGCATTTGGTGTGTAGCCGGCTGTTCTAGTTACACTCTGGGAACATCTGAAAGTCCCTCTGGTGAAACAAGTGGAGAAATGTCTTTTTGATTAATTTGGATTGGACTTATTTTTAGGATAGTATCTGCAGTCTGTAGTCCTTGGTGTCTCTGATGCCCAAAGCAGAGATGCTCAGCTTCCTGAAAACTGGAAGTTTCAAAGAATTTAGGTACAGCAAGCAACAAGGCTCCCAGCTCATCATTCAGCTCCTTGGTTTTGTTGGCCACATGCCTGCTGCTCCAGCCATGTGCAATTAATAACTGAACTTAGCTGTGGCATTTTATGCAATACATTGTAACTGTATTTAGAGTGAGGGATATTGAAAACATGTCCACCTTAATTAGAAAGAAATGGAAAAGAGGAAAGCCACCCTAGAGCTACCTCATGAGAGAAGCCCTGGCATACAGACAAGTGAGGAATCAAAGGCCTATTGCACAATGTAATGAGTAAATAGATAACAAGTACAACATTAGCTCTGGTGGACCTTTAGAGGGAAAGGCAGGCAATACAAGGAACACCATGTGTATTTCAGATGACCTTTTGCTGAAAATGTCAGAAGATTGTCCTGAATTTATAAAGAGGGTAATAAATAACTGGACTGAATAATGAAAGGTTTAATGCTCAGGGAAGAACCAGAGTGAAAATGCAAGGGGATCGGACACCTGGAATTACACATACTTTAAAAACTGTGCTGTGCTCACAATGGCCAGTGAAGCGCTACCACTGTTAGTGCTGAGAAAAAAAGCATGCAATGGCAAGAATATGTCTAATAATGATGAAGGAAACCTGTGGTGAACTAATGGAGTCGATAGAGGATTGGCCCTGCAGAGGCTGCCCCCAAACCTAATCCTAGGTCACCACTGACTGTATCAGGTCTTCTCTACCCTCACTCCAGCCCTTGAAGTGGGGATGTCCATGGGGCCCTGACAGCCATGCTCTTTAGAAGCGATATAATAAGCCTTCTCCACAGAGAAATAAAGAGGTGTTTAACCATCTCCAAATTGATTTTGTTTTGATTTGTTCTGCAGTTTACCTTTCTATGGTATTTTTTCATCTTTCTGCTTGACTGAGTAAAATAACTTCTGAACAGAGCTAATTAAGCAGATATTTATAATTCAGCAGCATCTCCCTTCTGAGAGTCTCAAAGTATTTTGCAAACACTAATGAATGAAATCCCAAAAGACTGCTGCAAGAGTGCTTGCAGAAGCATAGCATCACCCCAAGGGTGAAGACAAAGAGCTAAAGGTTAGCTATTTGCAAACCAGAGTTCTAAAATACTGATTTCATCCCACTGTAGTTAAATAACACTTTTCCAAAGTCACTGCACAACCTGAAAAACTGGTCTTCAAGACACAAAAACCCCATGCACAGTTTAATATAGGGTGGTAGAATAGTTCCAAGGTTATATTCTTCTTTTCTGGAGCCCAGGCACTTTGAGAGCACAGGTGCAGTGTTTGCTGATGAGGTTGCTCCCTCAGGGGATAAACACAATTGAGTGTATTCCTTATTTTTCTCTAGTTTCTAGGCTGTGGCTGGTGGCCTCTGAGTGGCATCTTTTTAACAGGTCCAGAATCTCTTTGCAGCATAAAAACCTCTGGAGCAGCAGCCATGATCACTACAATGAATGCATACATAAATAAATACATAATACATAAATAATATGAATACATAAATAAATACATTGCTAAAACATAGGTTAAGGATAGAGAGCAGGACACTGTGACTTGGAGAATGTGAAACTGTCTGAAGGCTTTTTCAAAGTGTTTGAGAGCACTTTGCAAGTTAGTAAGGCCTCCTAATGCATCCTTAGTCCTCCGAAGTGCTTGCACTGCTTAGGACCATCCTCTGACAACAAAACAGGTACAACCCATTTTCTTTATTAATTAACTGAAACAGTCACAGTTAATAGGATTGAAATGCCATTTCTTGCTCTTTAAATGTGCAAGTACTTGGAAATCAGATGATTTGTTACCTACACCCCAGTTTTAGACTCATGTTTTGCTACAACTTGAGGTATTTATGAAACAAATGGAAGCAATTTCTATTCTACAGAAATTATCTTTCTTGCATAGGGGAAGAATCACTTTTTTTTCTACTTCTCTACTCAGGTGCTTTTGATTTCCAGCTTACTGGGGGCATTAGGGCTATTTCTGGCTAACAGTCAGTGACCCTCTACTGCTGTTTTGTATTGCTTGTTCTGAAGATGAGGCAGTTTTTTGTTGCACTTGTAATGGTTTTCTTTCCAGTTTTATTCCTTCATCAACCTACTACTCCAGTTTAGTAGTATTATGGGTCCACTGAGAACTTCTTTCTAAGTTCTACTTCTTTCTAAGTAACTGTGTACTTCCATAGCAGCTAGTGATAAGCACTGCTTGTGCCTCCTGCAGCAACACATTTCTCTGCATTGCAGAGACGAACTTATTTTAAAATTAATTCATCTTGTGGGAAAAAGAAAATCAGTGATGGGTGAAAACAAGTAAAGCTTTTTAAGATAGCTTAGTTTTACTAAGGCTGCTGTCTTTGATTACTCACCCTATCTGTAGCCATCTGGTCTAAAATCCCCTTAGTGTATCTGTAGTCAGATGGTTTGAGGGTATCTTTTTCACTTTGCAGACTTTCCTTTGAAAAGATCTGTAGTTGACTGGCACTTGCTGTTCATTAACTTTATGGCAGTGTTCTTGATTTAGTCTCCAATTCAAGCAAATACGTAAGAACAGGCTGCTCTTTACCAGTGCAAACAGTCTTTCTGAAATCTGCAGGACTGCATACTTGATGACCCTGGGGTAAGAGGGCAGTGCTACAGATCCTACAGCTTGACTCTGTCCCTGCAGAACAAAAGGAAATATGGCACAAGGACTGCCTTGAGGCTTCCAGGTAATCTAGCCACCTAAATATGATGTCTTTGTGTTACGTGTAACAGCCAGCTGCTGACAGCAGTGTCAGTGCCTGTTATGGTTCCCACAGTCTTGGTACCAGCTTGTGTAGAGATTCTTGAGAGATCTCTGCACTGTGGCTCAGTGCAAGCAATAGACGTACTCTGAGTAAATTTCTTAGCTGTGTCATTGTTTCCATGTTCTGCACTTGACAAATTCAAGGGCCTAATATTACATGACTCATCATGTCATTTATTTTTGTGGAGGTCATTAATTTCTGCCCCTTCATTCAGTGTACATGTTTCATTTTGGAGCTAGAATGAAGCAAGAAAACACAAGTAAAAGGACTGGATAGATACTATCAATGGAATAAATTTTACACTAGACATGTAAAAAAGTGATTCTTCATGTCTGTTGCTACTATTGTATCCACATAATGAATTGAGGGGCTGTGAAAACAGCTGTGGCAAGAACTTGCTGAAATAGTTAACAGCAAAGGATTAGTACATCAATTGTCTTGATTCAGAAATCACAGGATGAGGTTTTTATGGTCTTTATTATGAAAGTCAGAGTGGTGGATTGTGTTAATCTGATCTGGTTTTAAAATTCTGAATTAAGTTTAATGAGAAGTTAGCAAATGTTCAGGTCTCTTTCTCAAGGATGCTAGTGAGCAGTGAACACTCTTCTTCATAAGGGGTGAAATGATATGGTCTAGAAGTTTGCTTACATCCATAAATGTGGAGGTTCTTGCTAGAAGCTTTCATGAGACCAGGTTAAGACTAGAACATCAGAGCTATACAGAATTTATCACAAAGACTGTATTAGAAATCACAGTGCAAGTGAACAGCCTGAACAGTGAAGTGGCTTTGTACAGTTTTCCTTCAACTATGAAACACTGACAGAATAAATGGTTAAAAAAACCCAAACCAAAACAACCAAACAAAAAAAATTAGAAAGAAGAATTAAGATCAAGGAATAATTTATGTTAAAATTAATTTATCCATATTTAGCAGTGACTTGACACATTTAATTCATTGCGATTTCCTGGAATTTTTAACCTTATTTGAATCAACCATGATTAACCTTATTTAGTTTAGTGTTGATGATGGTTACTGCATCTCTAATCATGCAGAGCTTTAGTTATTCCTGTAGTTTTGCTTCCTTCGAAGTAATTAGTTTAGGTAGCAATGAATTACAACATTTGGAGGAGGTAAAATGCAAGGGAATAATAAAAATAACCTTAAAATCATGCCTCTTCCTGTTACTCTTCAATTTTCACAAGTAAAAGGGTGAGCTGTCATTTTAGACACCCATTCAACCATCAGTATAATAAACTGCAAATAAAATTGTGAAAGATAAATGATAAAGTAATTCCTCATTAGAATGGGATAGCTTCTTTGAGATAAATTTAGAAGTAAGTGCTTAATTAGGGGTAGAGCATTTGTGAAGTTTTCAAGTGTACATTTGGCATTTAAGTCGGTTTGAGCAGAAATTCCGGTTTAACACTAACATGCGTGAGTCTGGATATCATTTTAATAGCCCCATTATCTGGCTGTTTAAGTATTATTTTCAAACAAACATCTTGCTGGTCCCTGTCCAATGCAAGTTTCTATTTACTTTGTTTTTTTTAGCAGGTCCTTTTAATACTCATTTGAGTTCTCTCAGTACAGACTGTTTCATCAGCTTCCTCATCTGCAGAGCAGGGATTGCAGGGCCATTAGGAGGTACCAACACCTTGACTTCTTTATGCATTTTGCATAGGGAGAAGCAGTGAGGGGTGGTGTGATGCAAAGACTCTGGCTAAGAAGCTGATTGACAAATGTATAAATAAGCACCATGAATCTTTATGCAGCAGGCAGGATGTTTGGAAGAAAGACACATGTTCCAGATGTCCTCTGATGGTGTGTTTTTTTCCTTCTAGGCAAGATGAAAGGCAGGGAGAACTTTGAAGGGGCTGAATAATTGCCAGTTGTATGAATGGTATTAGGCTGATCTTCATTTTACATACACCATTATACAACCTATGATTAAGCAACAAAATAAAAGCAGCTCATTACTGGAGAGTCTGGAGGTATTCTTCCCTCATACGACTGTTTCTTACTATAGTGTTAAAATATTCTGATTTAGATTTCTTTTTCCTCCTAATGGACTCAAAAGAGAATGAATGAAAACAACCATTATGCCTCAGCCTTTCTTCTCAAATTGAAAATGAGTGGAAAAGCAGTAAATGCAGGGTGGGAATTTCCCAAAGATAGACAGTCTCAATTGTAGGACACCATTAGACAATAAAATATCTGAAATCACTCATCTGAATCCAACAACAGATTTCCTGCGAGGGCAATGAGCTTTTAAAATAGATGGAGAGCTGAAGAGGCAGACTCTGAATAATGCTGAGGGGCAGTTTGCTTTGTGCATTCTACTTATTTCAGTTCAACAAGTTGTGGGGCAAATGTATATGAAGCAGGATTTCAGCCTGGCCACAGGGGATTGAAGGTACCTGTACAACTGCAAGAAGACGAAGGAAAAAAACTGCTACTGAGTTTTCCCTCTTGCTTCAACCATCTCATATTTGTGCATTCCTCTCATGTGAGGGAGAGGGAAAATGAGAAGCACTCCCTCTTTCTTAGCTTGAGACACTGTGAAAAGTCATTTTGCCCAGTTATGTCCAAGCAACTAACTCAAGAGGAATGAGCTGAACATTTCATCCCATCGTTCCCCTCTATCCATCCAGTGCCACCATGCTAATTGGCCTGGGAATTGGGATCAGAATTAGGACTGTAAAAAAGTTATTTTAGTAGACATTAAAACTGCAATCCTCACCCTCCTGCTTTATGTAATATGAACACAGAATCATTCCTAGAGTTACCATCACCATGTATGAGCCAATGCAGTGGTAGCAATAATTGGGTCTTCAGGTTTTAATAAATTTCAATTAGTAATTGAAGAACACGGCTGGAAGAGAAAATACAAACTTTGCTGCTGCATCTGCCAGACTCGTGTGCTACAGCTTATAGGGCAGGCTCACAATCCAATATAAACAATGAAATTGTTTTACACAGGCTTGCTTAGCAGCTGTTCTCTCCTCTCAGGTGTGTGTTTTTGTCTGTGGTGTTGCCTTCTTTCTTTGGAAAGTAATTTTTCAGCATTTACCAACCTCATAATTTTTCTCTGAGCATTTAAATAGCCAGAAGTTTAACACACTGGAATTGTATCCAAAAAGGAAACCCCGACATTTTATTAGGAAGTAGCAGGATTGGTTTGAGGGGAAGCATTAGTTGCACAGTCTGACCAAGAAATAACAACTGAAGTGTGGGATTAAGGCAGCTGGGGTTTAACAGTTCGTGGAGGTAGTCATGGCATACAAAAGGAATCGCACAGGGTTGTGCAAGGCCACTGCAGGCACCTCTGCTTCAGAGAGACTCCCAGGACACAAGACCTGCTAAAAAAGGGTGGCCCCACGGGCTGTAGTGACAAGATGTTTCTGATCATAGAACTGAAGCCTGACATCTCTCGCTTTTCTTCATGGTCAATAAACTGACCTTGCTTTTCTCATCCTTAGAAAGGAAATGGCACACTCTGCCCTCCAGAATGAATAAATGTCCACTGGAGGGCGAACACAATTTATGAGAATTTTAAAGTTCTGAAATTTGTCGTGCTTTTAAACCCATTTTCTTGAAATGCGGCTGTGTCAAGGTTTCTGATTTAGATCTCAATCTCTGCCTGTCATTTCTTCTGGCCTTCTGAAGTGGCCAGAGACCGCTTGGCTTCAGAAACATTCAAAAGCTGCTGAAACTAACACACTTTTACAAAATTATTTGGCTTTGGCAGTACAAGGCAGTTATGACACTGCAAAAGTTACGCAAGTTTCATGCTGTGGACTCCTGCCAATGTATCTTAACCCAAATTTGTAAAAACACACTTTATTCCAGCATTGATCCTGCTAGATTGCCTGAAATGCATTAATGTCAAGTCTTCTAAGGGTCATGGGAAAAGGATGATGGTGTTTAATTTTGTGCTGTGTGACCATTTGCAAGTCTTGTCTCAGAAACTTCAGTTTCTTTCATTTGACAAATGAGGAAGTATAAGGCATAAGCCCTTGAATGTTCCCAATGTCCCAGCTGAAATGAGGACACACCAGTAGAAGCCAAATCAGGAATATAAATCCTGCTTCTCCACTTTCATTTAGTGAGGTTTTGTACAAGTTGACTTCAGGTAACTTGCTTCTGTAGGGCTGAGGCAAAAGATAGAAAAAAAGAAGCAAGTAAGCATTTTCTAAACAAAGAGGATTTTTGCTCTCTTCATGTAATGCATTCTGGCGGAAACATTCTCTTGTGGTAATATATTTATGTATAAAAGAACAGTATGCACAAATATATAAATCTCCAGAAGTTCTATATGCAAAGTCAGTCTTCTTTCTCCACCTTTCTGGGTCTATTTTAAGATACACTACCACTGTATTTGGTAACTAGTGCAATTGTATCCCATAGTAGTACAGTATATACTAGAAATGCATATGAGAAGTCCATAGATGACTTACTTAGAATTCAATGTTACACCTCTAAAAGCAAAAAGGGAGCCAAAGTCTGTATTTAAATTTAATGGTACATTTTCTCTTCCTTCAAGGTTTCTTAGGTATTTTATGAGACTGAAGCTGCATATGGTGCTACTCTTGTTCTCTCATTTCAGCTTTACTAGTAGTATTTACTATGTGTTCTTTTATTTATTTATTTATTTTTTTAATTGGTCATACTTCCTATAGATGAAGTAAGTAGGATTTCTTTACACTGATGTGCTGGGTTAGGGTTAATGTTCTTTGTAGTAGCTTGTATGGTGCCATCTTTCGGATTGGTGACCAAAACATTGTCGATAACTCACTGATGTCTTAGTTATTGCTGAGCAACGCTTACACAGCTGCAAGGCCTTTTGTGTTTCTCAGCGAGTATGCTGGGGGTACACAAGAATCTGAGAGGGGACACAGCTGGGACAGCTGACTGCAACTGACCAAAGGGATATCCCATACAAGATGACATCATGCTCAGCTACAAAAAGCTCAAGGAAACAAGGATGAAGGGAAATATTCAGAGTAATGCTATTCCCAAGTAACCGTTATGTGTGATGTGATGGAGCCCTGCTTTCCTGGAGGTAGTTGAATATCTGCCTTCTGATATGAAGTGGTGAATGAATTTCTTATTTTCTTTCCTTGAACACCTGACCTTTGCTTTATCTATTAAACTGTCTTTATATCAACCCAGAAGTTTTTGCTCTTTTACCCTTCCATTCTCTCTCTCATTCCACTGGGGGTGAGTGAGCAGCTCTGTGCGGCTAAGCTACCTAGTGGGGTATACCCACAATAACTGACTATTTAGAACAGAACAGGACTGACTCATAACTGGCAGAGGTAGAAGAGTGTTTCGTCGAGGCAAGAGCCTTGTCCTCTGCTTGGAAACCTGTGGTGCATGAGCTACAAGTTTCCCTATGGTCCTCTGAAGACCAAAGAAAACCCTGTGAAAGAATAATTTTCTAAGGCAAATTATACTGCTGCAGCTCTAAATATTGCAGGGCACTGAGAGCACATCTCTGCAAAACTCTGCTGAATTCTCTCTCTCATCGTGGCGTTCTGTGTCAAAAAAAGTTTCTGTTCTCCTCAAAGCCTTTGCTGTGCAGTTGGAGGTAAGGAAATTAAACAGGCACAGAAGTAAGCAGATACAACTTCACTGTAACAAGATTAAAACAGTGACAGAAGCACTTCACAGCTTTCAAGTGACCCCAGTTATTTTGAAGGAACGACACTGGAGCTCATGTAAAACTTTGCATTCCTGCTTGTTCTGATGGCAAGGTGAAAGAAAGGGAGGAAACTTCTAAAGCAATTTTGATCTGCTTGAGCAATCCCAGTGACAGAGAACTCTGGTGAAACCTGAAGTTGTCAAAGATTATTCAAGAAGTTCAGGGAGAAGCAGAGAAGTTAATGAGTTGACTGGGATGACAACTTTCATGGAAGGACAGAGGGGCCATCACAAATGAACTAACTCTCTTTGCTGCTTCTCTGCTTTTCATTGTCCTGTTATGACAAGGTCAATAAGATTATATACTTACAATATCAGAACCTTCCGTATTTTTAAGACTAAGTTCTTTATTAAGAAGTCTAAGCAATTAAGAAATCTCAGCACATGCAGACAGAGTGACTTATTTTTCCACTTTCCTCTCTTTTGCAATGTGCTGCCCTTGCCAAGTTCTTTACCACGTCTCTACAGTGGTTAAGGCTGCTGAAGTGTTTTTGTGAAAGGTATTGACAATTTGAGGGGACTAGAGGGACTTGAAGGTTATTAGCTCATCATGGAAAAATAGTTTTACTTTCTCCTAGCTACTTTTTTGCTACATCGTGTTATGTCTTGGTTCTTCTTCAGTATGCAGTTCCCTGGCTTATTCTTGTTTGTATCAGTGCTGATTGCAGCGTAAGGGCTCCTACCCTATTGCTACCAACCTTCCTTTGCCAGCTTTAGGTTTCTTTCATGATTTTTTCTACGTGAAGCAAATCAGAGTTTTTTTCCTAGGTCCTCCTGGTGGTGTTTGACTCAGTGGGACAAGTAGTTTCATGAGTTTATCCACAGTTGCTATCAGGCTACTCTCAGCACCCCCTGACTCCATAGCCAACCTGATGCTGAATCACTGTGCTTATTCTCCACCTGTGAATGCCATTATGCAATGGCATTCACAAACAATGCAAGTGTTTGAGAAGGTTAGGAAGCTTGATTTTATTCTTGTGGCACCAGCTGAGAGAAGATCCCACTGGCAACACACAGGTAAGGGCAGGGGAAGAGGCGCTGATTGGGATGTATAGTGTCTGTTTTGGTTGGGGCTGCAACACACATCTTGCCAGGTCTTTAAATGTAGCTTACCAGTGGCTCAAGGATGACTTCAGGCTTCAAAGCTGGAGTGATTGTGAAGCGGGAGCATAGGCTTGTAAATTGAAATCTCAGTTGTGCCAAAAGAATGTGTTCTTTTAAGATCATCAAGAGTGGGAAGAAATGCGAATGCAAATACACACCCGAAAGCACAGTGCGCTATCTTTATTTATGCTGTTGTACCTAAACAAAACAGATCTTCTAATGAGAAAACTGGTCATCAGCCAGCAGCAGTGTACCATGCCAAACACTCTTCCAGGGTGAAATACATGACATTCCCAGTTGCCTACTTACTATTTTGCCTTTGCTATCGTGTCTCCTGAGCTCACTGCATGTATTATTCTATTGCCTACAAACACACTCTATCTGTGAAACCTCAATTACTAACTGTAATTTCAATAATAATAAAAGAAGCTGAAAAATGTTTCCCTAAAATACACATATTTATCTCTGGATGGGTAAGGGACTAATTAGTAACTATTCACTCTGGCTTTCTGCAATTTTAGCCTTTTTTCATTTTTTGGCAGCACAATTAGATTTGTTTTTTCTACTCTCTTACAAAATCTTTAGTTATGCAACTACTAGAGATGGAAAGGACCTTTGTCCCCAAGATAACTGCCTTCACATTTTCAAAATGTTCTTTCCCACTTCCATTTATTGTCTAAAGTAATATTTATAGCTTTCTAAGTCCTGAAGAAATCACAGGTTATGGGCTTGTCTGTTTGATACATATTAGTTTTACCATAAGCTTTTAAAAATAAAATAGATCGGGTTTTTTTTGCAAGAAATGTTATTTCTTACAATGCTATTTTAATTAGCTGGGGAAAATGTAAATTTATACACAAGACAATTGGTGTGTGAAGTGCTTTTTTTGAGCAATTTTAATTTTTATTAACATGATTTGTCAAAACAGGAGTTGCAGAGACTGGAAAAGTAATGAAAAAATGCTATGAATATAGCTGCCATGGTGATAACAATGGTGTAAGTACTTAGATTCAATCTGACATGACTACATAGAGTAATATTATTTTCCCTAAATCAACATGGCAAAAAGGAAGTGACAAATTGTTATGTTGCAACCTTTGATTTAAGTAGATTTAATAAAACTTTCTGGGAACAATAAAGAAAACTGCTTCCCTAGGTGACATCTTCTGATGTCACACATCTGTTAATAAAGCAGATTGGAGTGTATCTTTCAGAGGGAAATAGATTACCCCCTGGAATGAAAATTCCATTACTGTTCCTTGGCTAATTAGTG
The DNA here is from genome assembly GCA_025447955.1 of Psilopsiagon aurifrons. Classification (NCBI taxonomy): domain Eukaryota; kingdom Metazoa; phylum Chordata; class Aves; order Psittaciformes; family Psittacidae; genus Psilopsiagon; species Psilopsiagon aurifrons. Next base: position 10,565 of record JAOEHY010006120.1, on the reverse strand, counting down.
TAATTACTTAATTTTTCCTTTATAAAAGATACCAGATTTTTATCAGTGGAGCTTTAGAAGGTCAGCTAAAATCACGAATACTAAATATTCTAGGGATTTCTCTCAGTAGTCATTTCACTGACTTCAAATCAGCAAGTGCTATTATGGCTGAATGTATAAAATTATACTATGCTTACCTTCAACTGCAAAATAGTGTTTTTTGCATCCAGAGAAACCAATGCTTATAAAAACCAGGGCTGCAGTAACTGATTGTGAATCTGTCCTTTGAAAAAAAGATGAATAGAAATAGCAAGCCACTTACATTCTGGTGAATACAAAACTGATCCAGCGTGAGTGGAAAATAAGACATAGATTTATACCCCCACTTTGAGAAAGTTTGGACCTTTCTTTGGATTGCAATTCTGTCTTTGGTGCTAACATGAAAGCTGTCTTCATTAATATAATTATTCATTACATTCACAGAGTCCCTCTGAATAAAAGCTGCAGCTACAATTACAAGTAAGAAGATTCAGACTCTATAATTCTGCATTCATTTTTTCAGAGTTTAAATCAATAATTCTTCAGATTTTTTAGATTTTTCCCTTAGCTGTTTAGGTTTTGAGCCTCAGCAGTGCTGTAGATGGCAACACTAATTCCGATTTTGTTTCTACCTCACTGTATACTCAAGACAAAGATCTGACGTTCTTCTCTGCCCTAGAAACCTCCATCCCTTCATGTCCTGTTGTTAGGCAGAAATTATTGTTGTCCTTTGTGCTTTGATAATATTTGCCTCCTTATTTGGGCTGTTTCTGTTTGTCCTTCCCAAAAAATGAATGTTTTTTTTTTTTTTGTTGCCAGTCAGCTTCTGTCAGCTTTCTGTCTCTGAGGCTTTTTATTACTGAGTGGCTAACTTTGCTTCCTAAAGTGACAAAATAGCATAGTAATGGTGTAACATTATGTATGTATGTATGTATATATGTATATATGTATGTATGTATCTATCTATCTATCTAATCCTTTCCTTCATTCATCTGATAAGTGATGCATGGTGACACATTAATATGATAAAGGTTAACAGCTCCTCAAACACATCTGAACCTCCCGATCTAAACTTTTGGGTAGCTATTTTTTATCTTTCCATGTGTAAACAGTTCTGTGGAACTTCATCCCATGTCACAGATATGCAGAGACTGGTGGCAGCCAAGACTGTGTGGTTTAAAAACTCAGTCAGTCTCAAGGAGACAAACCTATGAGATGACAAGTGAAATGTCAAAGAGTCACCCAGTATTTCTTCTGATTTTTTTTCAGGCTAGGTAGATCAGATTCTGTGTGGAAGTATGTCTCTCTGGCTCTTCTAACTTCCCCTCTCTGCAGCAGCACAGCAATTTGTGACCTCTGTAAGGAACCTAAAGCCATCCTGGTGTAATAGCTCAATTCTTTTATAGGAAATTTGTGCAACCAGCTGGGAGCTATAGTTGGGAAAGACATTTTTCCTAGAACAAAAAAGGTACTGAACATCAGGCATCTGTATACAGATCCAAAGGTCATGGGCTGCAAAGCTAAGGATAGACTTAACCAAGTCATGCATCAGCATAAGAGACACGCAGTCCTTGTCAGTTCTTTCTCTTGTCCTGATAGTTGTCAACTTATCATGTCTCAAAAAAGGGTCTTCTTGATGTTTGCTCTAACAAAAGTTTCTGGTGGATCTGTAGAGCTTTTCTTTGTTTCAGACTGCTTCTCTCAGCTGGTGCCCTGACAGCCTTGGGGCTGGATAAAATTGTATTTCAAGTATATGAAATTGTGGGTTTGGTAATGCACTGCTTTCTATACTGTCTATAAACTGGGCCAAGATATTGCATGAACTTACTTTGAGTCAGCTGAGGACAGGCATCTGAATCTTGAACATATGAACAGGCATTTGAAATGTAAACAGCAAGATTTGGCCAGGGAGTGGAGAGGAAGCCAAAACTGGCTCAAGTGTGGGTACAGCCCTCCATGTATTATGGTTAATTTGCTCCCATGGGAGCATATATTTGAAAGCTTATTTCAAGTATCTGTTCTTTACTCTCACCATTATGTTTTGCTACAGCAGGTCTCTTGCAGAGGGATGATAGTATTCCTTAAGGGAAGTTAGTGTACTGGCTGTTAAATTTGGCACCGTAAATCCACTACTCTTGTATCTCTTTGCTAAGAACAAGAGAGTCAAACCCAAGAGTTAGAACAACCTCATTAGAAAGCCCTCATGATTTAATCTGGGGCCAAAATCCCATAAAGAACCACACAGAGGTCAGTCTACACTACCAAGTACTAAAACTAATTAATTTACTGCTCTGCTTATTGAAGGGAAGTTTTTTCTATCTTTACCTTCTTTCCTACAGGGATGAACTGTGTCTGGGTTTTGACTCACAGTTGTTACCTTCCTTCCGTGGAGTAGCAGCCTGTGGATCAGCTCCTGTTTCCTTTGGCTCCTCCTCAGAAATAGAAGCTGGCTGCATGCATTCTGGCCTCCATTTCCAGATTCAGTGTTTCTCGTGTTTCTGTCTTTTTGATTCAACGTACTGCTTCACTTAAAGAACAACTTCCTCAGCTGCAAAGACCTGCTGGTGGGTGTGTGCGCTGACAGCGCAGAGATCATAGCTCTTGAGGTCCTTCAGCTACACCGTTAGGGTGGGATGAAACGTTTTGTAGCTACTCCCTGTAATGGGGCTCAGACACTACTGTTAGTCTGGCCCACCTTGGCTGTTGAGGAAAGCATGAGGGAGCTTCTACCCCTGTGAAAAGAATGTTTCCTTCACATGGTCAAAATATGTCCTCCTCACTTTTAAATATATCTATTACTTAATCAGAGGATCTTCCCTTTAGCTAATATTATTGTAATAAGCTTGAGTATTGTCATTCAGAGAAAATGTCCTGAGGTGACAAGCGTAGGAGAGAAATAATAAGGCTTCATCTTTCAACTGGTTGAAAAAAGCAGTGAGTATGTCATGCGAAGATTTAGCAGCAAAGAATCAATAGGTCTTGAAAAAGTGCACTCTATGATTTTTGAAAAAGTGATTTTTAAAGGGCAGCAAAATGTCTCTAGTGTTGATGGATAAAAGGGATTACAGAAAATGCAGGCATAAGTACATACTAGAATATCCTTCAAAAGCCAAACATCTTGAAAATCAGTGCGTGCTTCAGGTAATTCAGGTAATTTTAGGCTTTAAGTAGAAATGTTAGAATTAGATTCCTTTTTCGCCACTACTGAATTATACACTGTTTTAAATTTAGTTGCTAACATTCTTTCTTTAGTCCTTTCTCATTTCTTCTTGAATATCATGACAAAGAAATCTTTTGCAACCTTCAGCGTCTCAGGTGCAATGATGCCCTACATTTTTCTCCTTAATTATGACACTGTCTCTCCTGTGGCTGGAAAACACTCATAAAAGAAGCTGCTAGTTTCTTTGCCTTTTCTTTCTCTTCAGGTTACATTTGCAGGCAACTTCATTGCTCTGTTTCATCTATCCTGTAACACTGTCTACCTACCCGCAAGAAGCTGCCACGCTTTGCTGCAGAGGTTTGTGCACTTTGGAGAGTGTGGAGAAGCTGGTAACCGGTCAGGTGCATAAACCAGCTCAAGTATGGCTTTCCAGGATGTATTAAGCAGACCTGAACAAAGATATTTGTTGAAGAGATTCACCAATGAATGAAAACATATGCTCAGCTTGAAATTAGCGTGATAAAAATGAAATGGATGTAAAAACACCTTCATTTCCATTTAGCTTTATCTATGACCAAGAATACTGATGTAGAAGGACAGACGCATTTTTGAACTGCCAGATGCTATTTCTGACTCTTATTCTAGCCACTTGTTTCAAAACATTGCAGTTGGTAAGGCATATTCCTTGTGGGGAGGCTTTGTCACCAGTATAGCCAGACGGGCTGGAACAGCAGGCTTACTTACTTCAGAAGACCTTTTGTTTCCCTCTCATTTCCTATCACATTATTTCAGGAGAACATTTTCCAAACCCTTAAACTGAAAATTTGGGCTTTTACAGAGCTAACTGCAGGCAATATGAGATTGTTTATTGAACTTAAATTTATTTAACTTCTTTAGAGGGAGAAATCCTCCACTACGGGATTAGTGTAGTATATAGGGACTCTTATTTTTGCTAAAAAACATACCCTTTCCAACTGGTTCAAAACCAGATCTTGTAATCAAGAAGAAGCAGGATTGCTCTTGTTTTTCAGAGATTTGCTTTGCAGGTGGGCTTGCAATTGGGAACTGGAGCTGTGTAGTACCTTTTTTATACTCTTTTCAGGACGGTTCATGCTAGCCATGAACTTGTTTCAGGATGGTTCACAGTTTCCAAACACCAAACAGCTGCTTTTGAGCTCTGATTTTGCAGAAAACATGTTGGCAATGGAGCAAAATTGTTATCATCCACTCCTTGTGCAGATAGGAGTTAAGACAGTCTGGAGAGCTGACTTAAACTGGTTTAGTTTTCATTATTTTGTCAGCTTCTGTGGTGCCTGGAGAGGAATCCAGAGCCCTGCTTAGGTGCAAGTTTCCCCAGATGGGATGGGGATACAAGGAGGTGTCTCAAAACAGGGTCAGAAATATTGAACACAGTGATGAGGGAGGTGGCTCAAACAATCTCGTGGGGTATGGAACAGAGTACTGAATATCTCTTTGAGGAGCAGTTGATCATGCCCTTCCTTTTTGAGGGAGCTGTGTACTAGATACTATTCTTGTAAAATGCTGCCATCATTTTGGTTTTAAGACTATGAGTTTCATGCCATAGACTAATGTTTAAACCACACCTCCAGAAGTACCTGAGGCTGGATTCTGGTCTCTCTATTACCTGAGGGACTTCTAGTTCAGAATTTTGGGGAAGTACCTTGTTACACTTTGCTGAAGTGAGATGTGACAGCAGCACAGAGAGGAGTACCTCTGTCCCAGAGCTCCTTGGCCCATTGGGGAGCTTCTGACCCACCCATCTCTCTCTTCTCCTGCTCTGGGTAATGCTGGTTTCTCCACTGTGCAGTTTCAACAGCAGGAACATCTTCAAAGAAGAGCAACCACAATTTTTTATAACCCATATAAACCCCTTTGTCCCAGCAGTTGCTTTAGAAAGGCTATAGATGGGGTTTTGAATTCTCTCTGTGCAAGAAGGACGTGAATCTTGGTCTCACATTTCCTGTGAGTTGCTTGTGTCACTGAGTTTGTGTGCATTTGCTTGCAAAGAAAACAGAAACAGCAGTACGTGCTGCTGGTTTAAGCATGAAATTCCACCTAAGTCCTTCATTTTAGTAAGTCCTAAAATCTTTTTCTCTGAGAACTGCTCTTTATTCACATTTTCTGTTATATATATAAGAAGTCAAACATTTGAATATACTACTGAATTTTAGAATACATATTACGTTAGGTAATTTTAATTGTTTAAGCTAAATTTTATGGTCATGCCTTAGCTGCTGGGAGGATAGTCGGATGAGGAAGGTATACTGTGAGGTACTTAGTTATGGAATGGATATAAAGCATTCTGTGGTTATAATGTATGAAATATTTTTTTGACCCCTCAACATCTGAATTTCAAATGAATGTGCACTATGCTTTAAAATTTAAATTATCAGGTTATTTTTGAAATGCCAGAAGCACCACACTTAACCTGAGTCTAATATGACTGACCCCCAGACACGATACATTAACAGGGACAGGATCACAGCAGAAAATTTTATGATGCTGATTTAAGAAAGAAACTGATTTTTTTTAGGAAATGTATGGGGAAAGAAATAAACAATGAATTAATAATTAAGGCATCAAGCACAAAAATAGCTCCTCTTTACATTATAGATTTTTCAGGGCCTGTTTTGAATTCCTTCCATGAGATATGATATCACTTTATTTACACATATCCAAACAGATAAAATGGGAATTGCACTTCAGGGCTCTTTGGCCACTAAATCAAATGGATGCAGAAGTGAAACTGAAAACCTGTGTAGCTGAGCTGAGAGAATCTTTACGAAGAAAGCAATATAAAGCCAGTATATCTATCTATATGTCTGTGGAGATAACTATAAATATTTTAATTTCTTTGTGGCATGACATTGAGAAGAGTTACAACAAGATATCTGGGTGAATCAGATAGCCACAGCTTTGCTGTTCCTTTTAGGAACCAGACATTCCTTCCAGCTGCTGCCACTCCTGATGTCCTTCCTCTTCGGTAGCAGTAAAGGCTGATGGTGTTCAAGAGAATTTTTCCTTATTAGCCACATCTTCACTGGGATTTCTGACACAAATGCTTTTTTGCCATGTGGTACTGTAGCTCTGGCACTAGTATGTCAAACTGAAACAACTGCTTCACGGTCTATGTCAGTTCTTCTTCCTTTCTATATGTTGCTTGAGTATTGTCAGAAAATCTTGCCTTTACATACTGAGACTGATATTGGTTCCTAAAAAGATTACAGGGTTTGAGCCTAAATAACAGTTAAATAAGCAGTGTATGTCTGGACTACTTTGAGAACACTCTGAGCAGCTGTTGTGGATGATTCTGCTATAAAAAGCTACTGCTCTGCATTTTAAAAATGAAGTATTATTCTCAAATGTTCAGTCTTTATTGGGCACTATCAAGGCAATAGTGAGAAGTTCTGAAAACACTTTATTATTACCTCTCTGTTTAATTCAGATTGCATTCTAACAGCCAGAGGCATTTTCACCCGGTTTTTACCTTCTGATAGCAGGAAGATGACAGATGATGCTCAGCACAGAAAGCCACGTATACCTGTAAAGTTTGCTCTCATCAATTGGAATGAGAGGAGATTTTTTTTTCAGTTTATCCCACTGCTTTGAGGTAAAAGAATGTCCAAGGCCTATGCAGAGAACTCAGTTTGATATTATCTGTTTAACATTATTTGTCAGATTAAGTCATTGCACATAGATAGCATTTTCCTATCAGTGTAAGAGCACTGAAGGATGATTCAGGTTGCAATTGCTAAGAAAGTTGGTACAGACTCACTAAACTAGTCTACTGCAGGCCATTTCCTTCATCTGAGGTTTGTCGATCATTGCGGTCCTACTGAACCTGATCTCTGGACTAGAACTGTTAATGCTTATTTGTAGGATTAATTGATTGTGGTGGGTTGACCACAGCTGGCTGCCAGATGCCCATCCAGCCACACACTCACTATTACTCTTCCACAGGACAGGGGAGACAATAAGAAAAAAACCTTTTGGGTCAAAATACAGACAGGTAGATTTCTCTCCTGTTACTGCCACAGGCAAAACAGACTCGACCTGGGGAAAATTCATTTATTGCCAATTGAAACAGAGTAGGATGGTGAGAATCAAAGAACTGAATTTCCCCCCCTCCCTTTCTTCCCATGCTCAACTTAATTTTTCCCTTCCTGACTTCTCTATGTCTTCCTTAGTCCTGCAGCAGGATGAGGACGAGGGATTGCCATCAGTGCACAGCAGGTCTTCTCTGAGCTTCTTCCTCCTCATACATTTTTTCTGCTCCAGCATGGGTGTTCTTCATGGGCTGCAGTTCTTCAGGCTAAACATGGTCTAGCATGGGCTCTCCACAGCTTGCAGTTCCTTCTGGAAATATTCACCTGCTCCAGCATGGAGTCCTTCACAGGCTGCAGTGTGAATAGCTGTCCTGGGTTCGGCAGTAGCAGTCATTTTTCTCCTTCTTGGTAGCCGGTGTGGAGCTGTGTTGTTTTTTTTTTTTT
>JAOEHY010006119.1:0-66844 GCA_025447955.1 Psilopsiagon aurifrons | reverse complement strand
ATTTTTTTTTGGAAAAAAAACCACCCCGAAAAAAAATAAAACCCCGAAAAAAAAAAAAAAAAACCCACAAAAAAAAAAACCAAAACAGGGTTTGGTTATTACCAGCACATAAAAATAAATTTGAAAAAAGCAGAGCCTAAACAGGTTTACCATTAGCACTTCAAAAAATGAATGTTGTCATTCACTTTCAGGGTGCCTACCTCAAAACATAATAGGTGTAATGTTGAGGAGGGCCAAGACCCAAATCTGGCCTAGCATGTTCAGCCTGAGTCATCAAACATCTTTTTATCAAATTGAACTGTATTCCTGACATCCCCCCCAGCAGAGTCATTCACAACCATGCTGGTGGAGCACAGCAAGAAGCAACTACACTTTAAAAGAACTGCTCTAAATTTACTATAACTGACCTCTGATCTTAAATTCTTTATAAAAATCTGTTTGGAAACTCTTGTAGATAAGGGGCTTATTTGCTAAGCTAAATTTAAATCTCCGGGGAGCGAGAGGAACACACCCGCTCCCAAATAAACAGCCGACCTTTTAGAAAGGCTTTGCCTGAGAAGAAACGTTGCACCTGACATGCTAGGAACAGCCTGCCATGGCCAGTCCCTTTTCAGAAATGTTTGTACAAATTGGGTGTGTCATAGTGAACCAGCACTTAGTAACTCAGTAGTTAGATCTGTCAAATGTTAATTACACAAAGAATTGTAGTCGGGTAGAAGGTAGAATGGATGCTAAAGTTACTCTGTGACCAGACAGACTGGACATTGAATGAGAGGGCACCATAACTGCTTTCCTAAACAAATACAAATGAAGCATCTGCTCTCTAGCACTCTAGTAGTTCAGATGGTTTATTATACCCATGATTTTACTGATTCCTTACAAAAGGAATTTGTACTCTTCTAATTATTACATTTTCTAATTAAAAAAAACAACCTATTCTTCTGCTTTTTCACATGAATCTGGAGTCAAATGTAGTGTTGTTTCATGCGGAAGACACAAATCAAACACTTCCTGCTCATAAACAAGGAAAGAGAGAGGTTCTTGGAAACTGAGATAATTTTAAACCTAAGAAATATTTCTTCACTTGGATTTTGGGGGAAGTCCAGCAAACATAAAAATCAAAACACTAGCAGAACTTTGGAACGGTTTTCTCTTTACCCCAAAAACAGAGCTAAAACAAACGTTGATCAAAAGCCAATCCAGATCTTTCAAAAGCCTTGCAAAGCTCAGGAAACTTATACCAGATTGAAGGCTAATACTGAAAATTACCAGCCCAATGATTTTTGCACAGTTCGAGGTAGGTGGGCAGATGGCAATAGAAGTGAAGGGAACTATGGCTTCGTTGGAACACCTGGTTGAAAGTGGTCACTGTGCAAAGTTAACGTGTGAGTGCTGAGGCCCTTCTTTAATATACCGTTGTTTTTATCTGATCACAAGGAAACAAACTTACTTAAAGTATTTGCTCTTAGGCTTTACTGAAGGAAAGCCAACAAAAGGCTTTCTTCACATCTTTCAGGAAGGGATGGTCTTTTGCTATGTTTGAACAGTATCTAGCTAAACATGGCCTCAGCAATGTCTACATTTTCCACTGATACCATTACAAAAGACTTGGGGTGGAGGAGGCTCAACACAGGCAACACACTGAAACATGATGAAATGGAGTCAGGCAATAAATGTTTGTTTGGAACTTAAAATTACTCCTTCAGACTCTGTTTGTCAGAGGATTATATATGGCCATCTATCAGCAGAGTATGCCCATGATTTCCACACAACACAGTTGTTGTGGGGAGGGCACAGCTAACACCAAGCAGGAGGCCAAATCCCCATTGCTCCTTAGCCAGGAGCACCTCATTTAGCACCTGATCATGCCAGAGAAGTAATGGCAAATCTTCACACCCGAGCAGTGATGCATGGAAATCATTGATTTTTGCTAAGCTACAGAAGAGTGCTGGCAAGCGGGAAGTATTGCTAAGGGGAACAGGTAGAAAACATGATGTAGTTTTAACAACTGAAAGTTTGATACCAAAATGAACAAAAGAAATGAGCTTTTGTAGAAAGGTCAAAAGGGATTATTGGAAAGAGGAAAAAAAAAGTCAGCAATTTACTTGTGAGCTCTCCTCTGAGTCACTTTCACTTAGACATTTGGAGGAACTTAAAAATTTTTTTGAGACTAGTACATTGTTTGGAAACTAAACATTTAATCACTTACAGCAGGAAGCAGAGGAGAAAAGGACCCAAGTTTGGGTTTTTTTTTGTGTGATGTTTTTCTGTCTGCAGTTTTTATACAACTTTGTTTAACTTCCTTTTTTTCCACTTCAACTGCAGATGTTTGCTGTAAAGCCACAGATGCCTTCTGGTTAGAAAAATATTTCTGGTTGACTATTCTATTATTAATTCACATAAGTCACTTTTCCATTTGGGAGAGCAAGGAGTAAGCCATCTCTTTGGGGCTTACTTTTTTAGTGTTACCAACTGGGCCTGGCTCAGCTTTGCATCATTTCCCAGCTTTTTAATATAGTTGCGTATTTCTATTTAAGAGCAGTTAATTGTTTGATTTTATGTAAAAAAGGTCCAAAGTCTTGCTATAGTGGGAAAGCTGCTTTTTCTGGAAGAGCTGAGTAACAAGGATAAGAGTATCCTACGTCAAGGATACCACACATTCAGTGACTTGAAAACTTCTTCAATCTCAAGTCCACTCTGGCAACTTTTCATACTGGCTTCAGTGGGAACAGTATCATTTGATACTCACACTGTCAACAGAGACCAGGAGAAAAAGAAATATCCCAATGCAAGCTGTGCCAATGCTACCCTGCTGCCAGCAGAAATCACAGCCATTCAGTTTTGCCTGTGCTGGACAGAAGCTCTCCAGATTGTTTCAAAACAAATTATTTCTCTTCTGCCTCATCTCTCATGCTCAGGACAGGGACATCTGGACGCTAAGGCACTTTGCCCAGGCAAGTAGGCATTAATGTCCTCTTATGATACACTGATGCAGACTCATCTGAAAGCAGCTTCCAGGCAGGAGAGGCAGTGAGCATCCCAAATGAGCCATAGGTAAGCACATTCCCACAGTCCTGAGGACTTGCCAGGCTATAGGTCTTGCCATCCTCTGACTGCCTACCCTGTCCACTGTACTTACTGCAATAACCATATTTATTGATCGGGCTGTATTTATTACACTCACTTCCCTCTTTATCCCACTGTTTCATCAGCAGTAAGTTTAGGAGTGCCCAGCTTTATCTAACTGAGTAAGCACGTGAGCTTTGTGCAAAGCCTAGAATGCAGAAAGCACCACCTATGCCCTGACACAGCCACCCAACAATTTCCTCCCATCCCTTCTGGGCTGTGTGCTCTCTCATGCAGCCATGCCGGTACAGTGGGTGCCCTCACCAAACTCGAGGTCCCCTCCATGCCAGGGTAGCTCCCAGATCCAGGGTAGCTCTCAGGTCAGCAGCCTGAGCCAGCCCTCCAACTCCTTTGCTTGCTGCTCCTCTTGCCCAGCTAGCAAATCCAGACTGCTCCACTCTACAGGTAGTTTCTTGCTGCCCCCTTCCCTCCCAGAAAAAAACTTTATCAGCTCATACTCCCCTTACGGAATGTAAGCTTGATAGCTACGGCATTTGCATGATTTTAGCACTACAAATGTCCACAGAGCTATTCTTCTCATCTGCTTCTGATCTACTCATAGCAAAAGAAATGTAAGTCTCAGGCAAATTCAGGCTTTGAAATAAGCTGGAAGTCTTGTTCACTTACAGCTCAGTGGAAAACAAGCAGTCACTGTCAGCTGTCAGGAATCTGAATAAAGCTTTGTTAAGGGCCCCTCTGTCTCTATTTTTGGTTTGGGTGTGGCATGGAAAAAACAATATTTACCATCTCAATGGTTGTGCCCTTTGTGTATTTGTTTTCACATTCTCTTTCCCCATGTGAATTTAGCAGATGTTGCACAGCTTGATATCAGCCCTCCATTTCTGTTGTCGGTAAGTGTGTATGTCTCCACTGAACATTAGTAATGAATAGTCAATGTCTGCAGCAAAGACAGTCAACCATTTCAGAGGAAAATGTGGATAAAGACCAGAAATATCACAAGATTTCATTTGCAGTTTAAATGAAACAAAAGCAACAGTCATCAGGCCTGAACTGAAGACCTCCAGGGGCCTGAGAAGCTACAGCCACGCAGAATGTCCAGTTGCTGTCCTTAACGTCTCTTTTTAATTTAAAATCACTTGGGAATATTTTCCAATGCTTTGGATGAATGCATTCAGATTGCTAAAAGGCTAGTCCGTATTTACCAATATATACTAAAAACTAATGCTGAGTGCAATTATCTGAGTTCAGTTATCCAATTAATTACCTTCCATAAAAACGTGCATTCGTTTCATGTTTATATAGAGAACAAATACACAGCTTTGATAATGTGCAACTGATCCATAAAAAAAAAAAAAAAAAACCAAAACCAAAAACAGTTTAAGAAAACAGAGCAAAGCAGCCAAGGACAAGGAACTAGATGCTAAGGGAAGGCGAGCTTGCTGCTTTCACAGCCAATACCAACACCCAGTATTCATAAAACTACAGCCTTAGCTTTGTTTCATTTCTCTGCCATCCTTCCATGATAAAGCTTTACACTGAAGTTGATGTGGCTGGACTTCCCCCTGGAAAGAGAGAGAGCACCCCTAGTTAGCTCAGAGCACACATTGCTATCCACAGCTTGCTGGTGGGAAAAGCACTGAGCTAAATCAACCCTATGGCTCTGTGCAGGAGTCAGAATCTGAATCTAGGTCTTCCAAATGCTCTAAGAGCCAAATCTGTCTCTAGAGACTAACACCGTTTCAAAACTCAACTCACTGCCAGCAACTCTCTTGTCATGGGACAATATGTCAGCCTGGCCAATGTAAAAAGTTCTAACACACAAGCAGCAGGTATTTGCTGCGTAATAGAAGTACCTGAGGCACACCATTTATAGCCAGGGCATAAACTTTTTGGAAAAAGAGCTCTGCAGGAAATGTCAGCCTGTTGTATGTGCTGTATGCACCATGAACAACTCCACCGCTGGAACACAGTCCAGCGAGTCAGACTTAATAGTGAAATATTCATTGATAATTTTGGTGACTGCAGTCCATTCTTTTGCACAGGATTAAAAGAAAGAAGGAAAAAAAAAAAAACCCAAACAAAAAAAAAACCTAAACCAAAATACAAAACCCCACAAAACAACAAAGATTACTAAACAGGCTCAATGCCAGCCAACACGAAGTCTTTTAAGGCAACGAATACTTTTCAATAGCATTCAAGTATTGTTCTACTGAGAGACTGAAAAAGCTTACAAATACAATCAAGATAAGCAATTCAATAATACTACAGAAATGTAGCTGTGTTTCACTGCTATCTCACCAGTACCATATCTTAGCCACATTTGGACCTTTTTAACGTGGTGGTCAATACTCTGGGATCTGCTTTCTTGTAAGCAATAATAATTGTAATTATAACATAAGAATTCTTTGCTCTTGTTCATGAAATTGTTGCGTCTAATCATTCCCTTAGCCACCCATCATCACTCAATGTCTGTGAAGGAAATTGGTTTTAAATAACCAAATGGAAAAGCTCACCCGCATTCTAAACAGCTCTAGATTAAATTATCTCTACGCTTTACACATTAAGTGCTGCATTTAAAAGAAAAACCCTTTGAATCAAAAAACTAATGTAAGAGAAAAAGTCACATCACATAAAAGGGTCTTTATTAAGGTATTGTATCAGAGTCTTTTCTCAAAGATTTCTGAGTGTGACTTTTAGTGTTTTCTGTATTTTTCTGTTTTAGAAGTTTCTTTATCCGTTTTCACAGTACTTTGTAACTATGGCCAAAATAATCCTCTGCTTTTCTACTCTCCACCAACCACTCTTTATGTGAAATATTCAGGAACAATGACGTAAAAAATATGCATCCCAGTATGTTTCCTGCACTTGTTATGTAGGAACAGCATAGGGTAGGGGGAGCATCTTGAGCACTGGGGGAGAAGACACACACACACACACACACACACAAACCAACGAAAATGAGTGAAGGAAAAAGAAATGCATCAGGCATATTAATTTCTTGCAGGCTAATTTCTTGCAGGTTATGCCTTATCTGAGAGCTGATACATATATAAGCTGATAAAGAAACTGACTTACACAGTTTCAGAAGGATTCTTATGCTCAGTGTATGTATTTGATCATTCTCAAACATCCCAATATTTAACTGAGTCTAAGCAGTTCTACTTATAGCTAAAAGATCATCTCAGAAATAACTGCTTGAGCCAGGCACACCACAGCCTTACTATTCAGAGAAATACCAGATTCTAAGCTTTCAGTGCCCCTACATGCTAAGCATTCATCTGAACTGTGAACCACCAATATCTGATCTAACAAACAATATTACCATTTTGCTCACAAAATAAACCAACTCTGCCCCCAAATTCTTCTGCCAAGGAAAGGATCTTCTTCAGGTGACCCAACACAAGCCATATTATTTATTTGGATTTCATGTCATGATCCAATTAAAAAGCAACAAGGATAAAGAATAATGATGAAAGGGAGAAAACTGATTTCCATACAGGACAACTGGGTAAGGAAAGTTTGAGTTTGAGGTTTGTTTTTTTAAGATGAGCAAAGTCAGATTTTTCCTTCAAATCGACTCACCTGCACCAAGTATATTGTTCTGCAGGCTTTACATGTAGTTCTCCCACCCCATTCTTCTGCATATCCCTTAGCCCTAACACTGTCTGTCTTATGCATAGTCTTCCATCTCTTAGCCCTGCAGGAGGTTGAGCTGTTAACTCATGGTGTTCTCTTTCAGCCTTGACAGGAACATAAAAGTTTTGGCTGAACAATGAATTTATAGCACGTGTTTTGCGGGTCATACCTATATCTCTGTAGGATTCACTTTGGGCTAGCAGTAACAAACCAGGGATGCAACTCTTGCAAACTTAAGCTATTTGTAAACAGGCTTCAGTATCTTTTACATTCCAGTTTGAAGATCCAGTTATAACCTGAAATCTTGCTAAAATACGCACAAAATACATTTTATTTTTCCTGTATCTGCTTCAATTTCCTGTGAAACAGCGAAACCCACATCGTCTGTTTTCCATGTGGGTTCTTTTTGCCCTTCAAGGAGCTAAATTTTCATGTTTTCCCCAAGAAACCTCAACAAAATGTTGAGTTGCCTTAACCTGTTAAGCTTCCACACATGTTAATTTGCCTTTGTCACACAATTCTGAAATCTGTGAAGCACTGATTCTTCTAATCTTATGAAAGTATTTTTTGTTCTCTGCATCACTGCAGCTTGATGCAAAATGAGGAATCTGCAAAAAATTGTTTCATACGGCCAGTGCTTGAGATGAGCCTCAGAAGCATGGCTTATTGCAAAGCTGTGGGCTGTACTGTTGTAACAGCTGCATTAAATGAGTATTTGTTAGGATAAACTAAACCTGAATGAATTTCTCTAAAGTACGTTTAGGACAGATAATCCAGCAATGGTATGCCTTCTGTGCTACAAGGGCTTATATTGTTCAGTATCATGCCATGAAAGAGCCTAGATTTGTATGTTCTACTCTTGACATGAAATAAAGTTAATCATAGACTAAGTTTTCTTTGTTCAGCAAAACAGACTTTTTTCTGGCCTGCTCAGTTTTACTTTATCTCACATTCCTACAGCCTGCAATATTCTGTCCACAGAGCTCACTGCACAGTGCAGTGCTAATGCAGTCGAACAGCTCATCTAGATACTGCCATAGATTCTCTAACCCAAGGACTAAGTCCATCAAGAGCCACCTGTTTTCTAGTTTTGGCCTTCTGTTTCCCAATCTGTGCAAGTCTTATTGTCACCCTGCAGGATTTGTACTTTATTCAGGTTGTTTTGGCTTTCCTCATCTCCATGGCATCCCTGGTAAGAAGCATAATATACAAAGATATCATAAAAAAAAGCTTTTTGTACTCCAGGAAATATACAGGGGGTTTTTGAACAAGGCTCTGGAAACTCTGAGAAAGAAACTACATAAGTAAATATGCTACCACCCAGGAAAAGCCACGCTCCCTCTCCCAAGTAAATGGAAAGGTTAACTCAATAAAGCCCTGCAAATTCCAGAGTCCTTCATCCTCAAAACTCCATCATCACACAGCTCTAGCAACTCATTTGACAGAAGGAAAATTAAGCTTAAGTTGGCAAAATCCCCATTCATATATGCCAAGAAAATCCCACACAATTTGAAATTAATCAATAGCACAGAAATCCCCTCCCACCTACCACATGGACCCCAGTCTCCAAAAATCTGCAATCTCTCTCTCTAGGGTGTTATTTCAAACAAGCCTGTTTGCTGAACTTGCTTCACCTTCCTCCCATGCTACCTTCCCACGCGGAGAGATCTTTTGCTACTTTCCTCCCATGATAAAAAATAACACACCTATGTGGCAAATGAAGGGTAAAGCATTATAAAGCCTTGAAATGCCTGGCTGACGAAAATCTCCTGGTGGAACCAATACATTTTTCTCCCACTAAGAAACACTGTATTTCTAGTCCAGCAGAAAGCAACACAAACAACACTTAGCACTTGGGCCAACAATCCCTTTTAAGAGGCCTGATAACAAAGGTATGGCTGAAACAAGCCTGGGCTTCATTTTTTTGCTTTCTCCAGGCATTTATTTTGCTTTCCATGAGGCCTGAAAAGATCTCTATGAAAGCAAAGATCACAATTGATTACCACAAAGCTTTCCTTGAATGGCTTTTTTGAAGCATCCTGGTGAGATGCCTGGAAAATTCAGAGCTGTTTATTATTCAAAGTGTGCAATTACCCAGCTCCCATTATACTTTAGGACTTTTGCCCCCTCCCTGCAGGACTTCCCTGTATAAAAAGGCTGTAGGTGCTTTGCCTCTGAGTTACCTTCAGTTTTTTGCAGTATTTCCTTGTTTGTTTTACAGCAGCATCTACAGGCACCAGAAGTGATAAAAGCCTCATTTCTCTGGCTGTCACCAGGGCACCTAATAAGACACACCCTTGTCAAACATAGATTAGCATAGATTACCTAGGCAGTACCAGACTAGATCTAGTCTTCTGGCATGTGCTCAGTTTAGGGAGAATAAGAAATCATAACTCAATCCCATCATGTTTATTTGTAAAGAAAACATTATTCCTGAAAAATAAGTGCTCTGGGTTTTAATTCCTTTGGATTTAGGAGGCACTTAATAACAGGTACCTGAAATCACAACTGATAGGTAGCATCAGGAGGTTATTGCACAATATCTAGTGGCCACTGCCTTCTGTGGCTTTCACAGCAGTGAGTTCTGGTGCCTGCCCTGTGCATGAGGTGGGCTCAAAGTAAACCCAGAGCAGCAGAGACTCTTAAAGGTCAATAAAACACCAGGTTTGTGAATCTTAAGTTTCTTTGGACAACGTGGCTGCCAAGCTGCCTTACTTAGACAGAAGAGACCTGCCACGACCATGCTGCTGACAAGTCCAGGACTTCAGACAGCTACATAGATTCTGCAGAACAAAATCCTATACACAATAGGCACTAATATCCCACCCAACTAGGCATGACTTTCATGAGTTGTTCTGTGTGATGGGGCGCTTTGCTGCTGGAGCAACGGGTCACTCCTGCAGCCCGCCCACCCACCACCAGGCAACAGATATCGCAAGCAGACAACACCAACAGGAAAATCACAGACGTCAGTCAGGCCTCTTAATAACAGAGATGTCCCCATTCATTGCCCCATCCAAACCATGCAGCTAATTGCCCTAATGGTAATGTTTGCCACCTGTTTCCCTCTTCTTAGGTTTTGCCTATGGGGACATCCTTTCCCTAAGCCTGCGTTCCGAAGCTTTCACACTTCTGCCATGTATGTAAAACTTTCTATCATCTGAAAACGAAATGAAAAAAAAAATGTAATATCAGGGAATCTTTCAAAACAGCTTGAAGTAGCCAATCTTTTTATCTTTTGTACACATCATATACAATGTACTCCTTTCCAGAGGCAACAACAGTGAGGGGTTTCCAATCCCCTTTCCCCACAAAGGTTGTAGCAGAGCCTGCATTTTTAAGATAATGTCACACCAGTGCAGGCACTGCAATTTAAACAGTAGGCTTGTTTTGCAAACTCCCTTGTTGGTTTTTCACTATTAAATATCATCTTTGTTAGAAGAAGAAAGGAGGATATCAGCAGAGAGCTGCCTCTCTGTCCTCTCACCTTTGGGGAAAACCTTGCCCCCCATTGCTGGCGGCCACCAGATACTGCACTCAGAAGCAGTGCCCAGTGCCCAAGAGAACACCTTCAAGACACCCTCAGCTCCGCCTGTCTTAGAACAATGCAATGGTTTCAGAGAGTGTCATCTGTTCACAGTTCACAGGCTCTCTCTCACCTTATGGGCTTGGACTAGGCTTTAACCACAGCAGACCGGGTAGGTTTTTTCATTACTTTTGTTCATTGTGAATCTTCAAATTCACTTTTTCCTTTTGAATACATACACAGAGAATAGGTGAGAAAAGGGCCATCTCTTGACAGTAGCTCAGTATCACAGGTATTTAGTTGTTACAGGAATTTACAGCACAAATCACTCTTAAGTCACTTTGGCTGGAAGAAAGTTTTGTTACAGAGAAAATAAAAATATGAGCTTGATACATTTAAAAGACTTCAAGAGGTAATATGCTAGATAGCACAGTGTGGAAAAGCCTACTTTTCTCTAAAGGACAAAAATATCTTATTCCTTCAGACTCTTCCTCACCTCATCACAATGAGCCTTGTAGACTGAAACTTGATCAGATAGCAGAAGGTTCAGGAAAGCACCAACTGCAATTTTATGCAGATTTGCCAGCCCATCCAAGCTGAAATGAATTCTGGTGTCTTTTTGACACAAACAAGGCAGAATTTGATAGAAGCTAGCAACTATCAGGGTCTCCATCAGCAATGAAACCACTTTCCTGTCACTTCAGTGTCTCATCTTACCAGCACTGTGATCCAAACCAGCAAAGTAGCTCAGTTCTTCGGATGTCAAACTGGTAGCATAACAAGGAGCACAAAACCTAAGCCCTGGTGTTTTTCCCAGGGGTACAAGAATCTCACAGCTTTCTCAAATAGGGAAAGACCATCACAAAGATCATCCTATAAAATTAAGGGGGAAATTGTCTTTTCACAGAGAATTTTTAAAAGCAGCCACAAACAAAAATGTGTGTTTTCTCAACAGGCACAAAGCCACATTTTCTGTGGCTTCTGAAAACCAGACTTACCATTCCATACTCAGACTTATTACAATATACCTTTTGAAAAAAATTGCATACAGCAAGTGTGAATGTCTTTAGATGTCAAAATGTTGGGCAAGTGGGGTGTAAATCACCACACAAAAGACTTAGAACACTGCCATGCAAAAAACAGGACAGACTTTTATGGGCTACAGTGTCTCCAGTCTGTATAGATGTTCTGCCACTATGACCTGAGAAACAAACAGCTGAGGAGGAAAAGAGCCCTTACCATTAGGGATAACACTCATTTTTAGATCCCATAGAACACTTAAGCCCTTAATTAGAGATGATTTGTAAAAGATAATTATTGCATCAATACTGGCTTTCGGAGGTCCAGGATTTTAAGTGTAACTGATTTAAAAATTAAAAAAAAAAAAAAAAAAAAAAGATTATTTCAAAACCAAGGATCCATTCATTGTGAGAATCAAATCAGATCACTGAAGGACTTACTTCAGTTAATCATATCTGATTGCACTGCAGATAAAGGAAGCCTTTGCTATAGACTTAACCATCCTCAGCAACTCCAAATTTAAGTAAAGCTCATTCAAGATGTGGTACATAGTATTTATTAGTATAAAATCTAAGGGAATACTGATTAACTATAGCCTTTGCATTCACTCTTTAAAATCCTAGGAATACATTCAAATTACACCAGTTAGTTAATTTAAACCTACAACAGAAAATAAATACCTGAATTTGAGGCCTTATTCGCAGATGAAGTGATCAAAGACTGCAAACACTAAGGATGTCTCTTAGTATTTAAAACTATCCCTTTGGTTTCATTCCTGCATTTGCAGATTGCAGGTAAATACCAACACCTGGCAAACCCCAAAGAAGCTATAGTCTAGCATCAGAGCACCACAGGGATGTCTCGGCTGGATAAAACACTGCAGTGGCACAGCTTCAGCTGCAAAACCATTGCTCAGAGCAGCTTATGGGAAGACCAATGTGTACTACACACACAGCTCTAAAAAAGAAATGTGTTGCACTGGTGTAGTTAAATCGAAGCAATTTTGTACATAAGAATAACGCACTGATTTAAAATTGGTTTATCTTGATTAATTTACTCTTGGTTCATAACAGTGCCATTTCTGTGGGCAAACAAGGCTTTAGTCTTAAATAGATGCTTGGACTGTCAGACTCACAGGATTAGCAATCTTGAATTAAAGAATAGGTTGCAAGAAAAAGTAATTTCATGCTTTGAAAATAATTTTTATTTATTTCAAATGCTTGGAACCTAGAACCACCACTCCATAATCTTATCCAAATGTTGATGTCGTCAATGCATCTTAAAGTAGCTTTTAGTTCAGTTAAATAAAGAGAACAGATGCTGCTGATGAAATGCCCAGTAAGAATTTCTATTTCTAGATAAAACTGCTTTAAATGCAAACCAGTTCCTCTAACTGTGGGATGTGATGCACACGACTGAGTTAATAGGTGTTTAGTGAGAGTTTCATGCCATTTATTACACCACTGTGAGCAGACAGCACAAATATAACAATGCAAATATAGAATAATAGGCCTATAAACTTCACTTCTTCTCATTAGCAAAGTATATAAATAGCATAAGTCATACCCAGCAACATTTGCTCTGGGCTGTAACAGCGTTTACTTTCCTTTTAAAAACTTTCATCTGCCCAAATCTCAAAAAGTCCTATTTCAGTTTTCTTAGCTCAGATGAGCATACACACAAGGCAACCATTCAGAGGACGTTTTCTATATTTAAGCTCTGTCAATTAAAGGTTCTGTAACCCAAGAGTCATTGAGGCCATAACATGATCTTAAGAAAGTTAAATTTTATCAGTGTGGAAAACTGTGGCAGAAAGAGAAGAACTAAAAATTAGGTCAGTCTAATTGAATTGCACTAGCTTGTCTGAAAAACACTTTTGTTACTCACTTTGAAAGGACACTAAAGACCACATTAGGGAAATGTTTTCATTTTTAAAATCGCCTTCTTTGTTACCACCTGCTTTGCTAAGAAAACTTCCAAAATCGTCATCGTTTCTACTGCCTGCTTTGCTCAGAGGACTCACTGCTAATATATCCTCCTTTATTTTGCTTCTATTTTGCTGGAGGATGAAAATATTGCTAGCATTAAAGCTAGAACTTTCAAATGGACCAGGAGAGGCTAGCTTCAGCAGGATTTTATGTGCCTTTAAAGCCCTTATGTGCACATTAAAGTTTATCAAAAATGTCTTTGTTTCTTACCCAAAGGAGCTACCCTACTGCTTTCAGGTCTTGGTCTGGTTTCCTGCACAGGAAGCAGGAGAAAAGGGTAGACCTGTTGATTATGGCAATGGGGCTTTCTGGCCTTTGTGGACAGCTCTACACCTCCTTCACACATGTTTAGCAACTTCAGGAAAACCAATAAGCTTCACATAAGCGTCATTAACACTTCACCTCAATGACCCCAGCTCCAACCTTGCCAGCACCAGGTGCTTTGCAAGATGCAGATACCAGGAATCTGTCAGCCGAGCTCCCATGGACTACAAACCCCAACCCCCTAGATGTCACAGGGGTGTTCAAACTGTGGGTACAAGTATTTTATAACAAATTGCAGAACAAATATATGTGTCAGAGCATATATTGGTTACACTGATTAACTGATGTAAGATAAGCTACATAAATGTAGGCCAACTATAAAATAGGGATCCGTCCATTTGTTCCATTCAATATCATACTTCCTAAGGAAGAGGAATCCTGGCTTCACCCTCTCAAAAAAACTCATTTTCAAGAGGAGGATGTACCCTACCAAAAGCAGGAAAAAGAGGCAACAGCCACTGTGACTCACTTCTGTTTCCAATTAGAGGAATGCACGCTATTAAAAATGAGCTTGTATAGTACACAAGTTTCCACACACCAACCACAGCAACTGGGAATATATATATATATGCACATAACAGAAATGATGGGGAAAACCTGCTCCCAAGCCACTACTTGCTACCACTGAACATTCAAAATGTCATCTGAAGCACCTCTATTCCACAATGGTTCATTCTTTGTGTCAGTGCAATATTCACACAATTATGTACTATAATCATAGAATGATATGGGTTGAAAGGGACCTTAAAGCTCATCCAGTTCCAATCCCTCTGCCATGTGAAGTGACACCTTCCACTAGACCAGGTTCTTCCAAGCCCCACCCAGACTGGTCTTGAACACTGCCAAAGATAGAGCAGCCTCAACTTCTCTGGGCAATCTGTTCCAGTGTCTCACACCCACATAGTAAAGAATTTTTTCCTTATAACTGACATAAATCTACCCTCTTTCAGTTTAAAGCCATTACCCTTTGTCCTTTCCCTACATACTCCTGTAAAAAGTCCCTCTCCAGCTTCCTTGTAGCCCCTTGTAGTCCCCTTTAGGTACTGGAAGGTTTCTCTATGGTCTCCCCTGAACTTTCTCTTCTCCAGTTTGAATAACCCCAACTCTCTCAGCTTGTCTTCATAGAAGTGCTCAAGCCCTCTGATCATCTTCATGGCATCCTCTGGACTCAGGAAAACAGGTCCATGCCCTTATTGCACTGGGGGTCCCAGAGCTGGATGCAGGACTGCAGGTGGGGTCTGACAAGAGCACAGTTGAATGGGAGAATCACCTCTCTCGACCTGCTGGTCACTTTTTTGATGCGGCCCAGCATATGGTTGGCTTTCTGGGCTGCAAGCCCACACAGCCAGCTCATGTTGAGCTTCTCATCAACCAACACCCCCAAGTATTTCTCCTCAGGGCTTCTCTCAATACATTCTCTACCCAGCCTGTTAGTTGTGCTTGGGATTGCCACAACCCACACTGTAAACAAGTCCTACCCTGAAGTTGGGGCTGGATGTGTTTTCCAATTTTATAAGCAAATGCTAAACAGATTGGGATTCTTTCAAACACAAATCTATGTAATGACAATTATTTCAAATGCTGCAATAGGAGAGTCATGTTCAACTAATTATAGCTCAGAACATTTTGCTACTACATCTACTAGAAAAGAAATTCCAGTCCTCAAAGTAAGTTCCTCAATTTTCATAGCCTTCAGCAAAATACATTTCTTACCTTTACTAGCAGAATCTTCACTATTTAGCCATTTATAAAAGTTAGGTTTTGAGTGAATCTGTAATCTTCTGACTGACAGGATTATAGATGTAACATGTTTCCTCAATGGATTTTCCTACTTACAGAGTCAGTCTGCAATCTTCTCACTGTCTAAATTATAGCCCGTGATTTAATGTCATCCACTTCCACATCTTCAAAAACACGAATGGAGGGAAATCCCATTTCTACAGGTGGCTCCCCATGGCTCTTTGCCAGCAGAAGAGCTTGTGAGAGTGAGTTACACTCTTCAGAAACCTTCATATTTTTTGTAGCTAAATTAGATGTTGTTTTGTTACCACTGCCTGAAAATAGCCAGAGACTGGGAGATGACTGGGTGTCTGTGAATACTGCTTACAGATCCGGGTTGTAAGAGAGATACCTGCAACCCAGATAAAAGCTGGCAAGACTGGCTCATCACATAGATATTGCATCAGGTAGTGCATGCCACATCAGACAGTTTCAATAAAAAAGATAGTGGAAAGAAAAGACATACACAGCACACACATCTTCCCTTTCCCTCCATCAGCAAATACGTGATTTGTTGTAAGAATATGGACAACACAAGCTGCTCGGTAACTGAAAGTAAGAAAAAGATCCATGGCAGACCTGCAGAGAGGGACTGCAGGAGGCAGAGCATCCAGGAAACTGTGTGAGGTCAGTGCTTTCAGCATGCCCATGGCTCTAAGCAGCTGTAAGTCCCCTCCTACTGTTAGGTGACACCATAGCATTACAGCCAAGCACTCAGCCTCAGTATTTTCCAGTACAGCACAAAGAGTCTGAAAGCAAGCCTTCCCCCCAGTGCATCCCCATGACACTCTTGGCACAATGCAGAGATGGGTTGAACAGCAAAAGGCAGGACATCACTTGCAGATAAGTCCCACCCTTTAATTTGTCAGATGCTCCAGTAACTAAGCAATAAAATATCACAGAGCTAAGTCTGGCATTCAAATATGAGTGGTTTACAGTCCAGCTTTTACCGAGCCTAAGAACCACATAAGTTTCTTCCCCTGGGAAGAAGGCCCACTGCTTTGGAGAAGGCATGGTAGAACATACAGCAATGAAGGCTAAACTGCAGAAAATTTTAGTTCACATTAACATGTTCTGTGAGTCCCGGTAAAAAGGAGTATAAAAAAGACAAACTCTTCCACCACCCCTACACTGAAAATGGCCTTATCCAATATTAAGATAAGGCCAGCACCTGGGGATGATGATTTACTTTTTCAGCTATCCCAAGGTCAGAGCCCAGAGTGTGCAGCACAGCAGTTACACAAAGTCATGCTAATGAAATCAGGCTTCTGGATTTATTTTTACCTGATAAAATGCTGCCAAGTATAGCTTTAATAATAATTTTTAGAAATTATTAAAGTCTTTTGATTAAAGCTGTTATATACAGCTGAGAAAGCTAAAATATTTATTCTACAGTTAAATGAAAAAAATGCTCTCTTACAATAAACACAAAGACCCAGCGCACCAGTCACCCGGTGTCTGGTATTCCTCATGAACATTTCCCAGCACTACCAATGTCAGTGCTGGCTAGGACAGCTATAAATGTGTTCAAATATTTAAACTCAGAAGAAGCATTTTTTTTGACTGAAATTTGTTACGGATGTTTTTGTTTTGGCATGAGTGTTTAAAAGCAAGGATGATGGACCTTGTCAGGATAAGAGCACGACAGGGAAAGGAAGAGAAGTGTGAGGACTTTGCCTACTTAAAATGTTCATTGGTTTGAATTGCACTCTTAACACTCAGTCAATCTGAAGTTCTAGATAAATACACATCAGTGCACTTACCACGGGTCTGGTAATGTTTTCCTGAAAATTAGAGGCCCAGTTCTCCTTGGATGCCCAGGTAGGTCATCCACGCTAACCAAAAAGACTCATCCATACAGAAAAGCTCAAAGAATGCTCTGAATAACTTTTTCTTCTATAAAAAAAGCTGCATTTCTCAGTATACATTTTTCAAAGTCTTCTAGCTGCCTGGGCAACTAAATCCTACATTTCATTGTAAACTAAAGAGAAGTGTAACCGATTTGATATACAACATAAACACCAGGGAATATTCAGATCAAAAAAGGGACTAGCTCAGAACAGAGGAAATCAAGATTCTTCCTCCAGTATAACTAGTCTGGGCAACCCCGATCTGTAAATCTGTTACTAAAGGAAAAGAGTATAATGAGTTTTTCCTAGAAAACAACAAACACTATCCATCATTACAACAGTGAAAAGGACAAAATCAAATATAAGTTTAAAAAGTTGAAAGTTTAAGGAGAATATAAGTCTTCAAACTCAGAGACTTAAGCCATGTGATTTAAAAGCTGCATAATATCAGCTCCCCAAGGGGTGTTTGCACAACTTCTTCTGAGGTACCCAACACCAACTACAGCACTGAACTGGAGTCTGACCCAGTCTGATAGTTTGTGTGTCTGCTTACGCATAATAAGGTAGAATTAAAACTACAAGAAAAATCAAACAACAGAGACGTATTCCTGATGATCCACATTGCAGGGACAGTTTTGAAAATATACGCTGTTTTGTTTCTTAAACAGAGAGGCAGGATAAATCCACTAGACTATTTTTCTTTCTCCAAATTATAACTAAATTCTCTTTCATGAAAAACAGACAAAACTTTCAGTTTTCCCCATGAGTTTCTTGTAGCAGCCTTTGTTAAGCAGAACTCAGGTAGAACCAAGAAAACAGGAGCTAACCTGCTTCTCCTTTGTGGCTCTGATCTGGGTGTCCAAAGAAGGATTTGTTGCAGTCATTGGCTTGCCACCTGCCTGAGGCATTCGGCTGTATCTAGCACAACAATGTGGAAAGCATTCATGAGTAAATACACGATAACATTTGTATGTTTACAGCTTCTGTGAAAGGTGTGGATAGGGCAATTTCTCTACTGTGTTTC
The DNA here is from genome assembly GCA_025447955.1 of Psilopsiagon aurifrons. Classification (NCBI taxonomy): domain Eukaryota; kingdom Metazoa; phylum Chordata; class Aves; order Psittaciformes; family Psittacidae; genus Psilopsiagon; species Psilopsiagon aurifrons. Next base: position 48,610 of record JAOEHY010006119.1, on the reverse strand, counting down.
CAGAGCAAGTCAAACCCATTAATTAAATTAATGCTCTTGTCCTGCATCAAAAGGAAAATCAGAGCCTGATTTATGGGCACCGACAGCTGCAGGAACCAGGGGCTGGTTTTCTCACTCCCTCCTCTAAATTGGTTTTTAAGCATCTGGGTAGGTTGATTTCTCAGATTCTGATCATATAAAAAGCTGCATGTCTTCAGTTTCTATAAAGAAAGGAAAGGAAGCTGTTTCATGCAGAGTGCGATATGACAGAATGTCATGGTTTCTCAGTGCTGGCTGAATAACGACTACAGGAATTCAGTACCTGAACATCTCTGTGCCCAAGCAACTTGCAGAATGAAGCTGTAAAAGGTTCTGCTCCCAAGACATTTCTTATCTAGTCATTATTTTACTTGTCCTGACAACAAAACCTTTAGCATGAGAAAGCAGTACCTGAGGAGCAGTGTAATCTATTGCAACAAAGAAACACTTTTTAACAGGCTCGAAGAAATTGCCACATATACCTTCTTCTAAAGGGAATATAAATGCCTCCCTATTGCCATAGTACATAGTGATATATGCAAATAGCAATACGCATCAATACACCAGTATGTTCTTTTCTTCTAGGTTCTTCAAACCAGAGACAGAGTGCTGTCATTTTGGGCAGAAATCTGTAGGTAAGCAATCAGAACACATTTAATACCCAAGCTAAGAACAGGAAGCGTATACAGAAATGGAAAATTTTGGATGCTGAACTTTCACCCTTGGCTTCTGGGAGACTTTTACTAATAAAGAACTATATAAACATAGACAGAGTATATTGACACTGCATCACCTGCCCAGCAGAGCCATATGCTGCTGCTACAGACTGTCAATAAAGATCGAAGCTTTCCTTGCATAAACCTTGGTGGTTTATGTTTCATACCATGCTGTAGATGTATATCGACCTCTATGGTGTGTAAGAGACGTTAAACAGTGTTCACAGCCAAGGCTTTAGAGGACGGAAGGAATCTGTGTGAGCAATGGAAACCTCAGGACATAAATTAAAACCACTGTCAAAATCTGTATATTTTCTGAATCTGTCAGGGGCAGCACGGAGTTCTAATACTTTAGACCAACAAAGGAAAACAAGTAATGGCTACAGCCAGCTTGGAAGACCAAGTTATGAATTCTGGAATTAAAAACTTAAAAATCTGTATTGACTGAGTAAAACATATTAGTTTTCTTTAATCCCTGGGGGCGGGAGGTTCTTTTGCTATGAAAACTGCTGGTCAGCTTCACACAATATTATACAACAGAGAAACTGCATGGTGCTTGAAAACATCAGTGTGAGAGCTCCTAATGAAGCATGGACCAGAGCAACCACCGTCCAGCCTAAACAGAGAAAGCAATGCCTCACTCACACTTCGAGCTGAAGACTAATACAATTTAAAAAAAATCAAACCAAAACAACAACAAAATAAATAAAACCAATGACAAAACTCCCATCCACCTAGAAGGAGATTCAACAGCAGCACTAGAAGATAAATATGGAAATAATTGCTCAGTGCCCAAGAGGTTAATATTGTCCAGCACAAAATACACCCAGGATCTGAGGTGTACCCATGGTCTATGGCAAAGCAGGCTTAGATTTTGATATACTGCTTTGATATAGCATGTTCTTCAGCAACTAAATGAAATAGAAAATGCAAATAGGAGCTTCTGTGGGTCTAATGACTGTTTAAATTACAGGTTATTTTGGAATGTGAAAAGTACTTGCTGCTGGCATCCATGACAACCATGTAGATACCATTCACTTACTTTAACATTCTACACCAGCATGGTAAGCCATATTTTAAAGATTGTGTTTCAGGGCACTTGTAGTTGTGTCATGAAGTAAGCTGAAATGACTGGGTGTGTAAGGCTTCATGTTCCTGTCTCAAAAAGAGTAATATAAAAAGCATCAAACAACTTATGCAAGCAGGATGTGACAACATTCCGTGATTTATGAACACTGTTTTACACACCAGACAAGTATTAAGTTTCCCAGTATATCTCAAAAGGGACGTTGCTAAGCAAAGATGATGGCAAAAAGAGTATTTAATTAAGATGTCTGAATGTGATTTGCAGGACTAACAGCCACATTCCAAACTATCACCAAGCAGAAAAGGAAAAAGCTCCAAATACAATGAAAAGGGATATTTTTAACTCAGGTTTAAGTACAAATATAGAATGGTTTATGCCTGAACCTGCCTGACATGGAGAAAATGAACTACTGAATTGAAAGCCAGCTTCTACACATATTCTGCTGTTAATATCCAGCATTTGAGAGTGAGGTTTTGGCACTCATTTTAACATTACAGGCAAACTGCTTCATTGCTTTTCCTTTTCCTTAAAGAAAACACACACTTCCCTTTTGGGTCAAAAGCCAGTCACGTGCATCAGACAGCCAGAAGTTCACAGTTATCACTTGACATAATGTAATGAGTAAGCTTACAACTTACCAACAGCTATGACTCCCACCAGCTCTCCTTTTTGGCATTTTCAGTTTAAATTTATAGGGAATTACAGAAAGGTATTTCCAAGAAGACCCAAAGTAAACAAGCCAAACCCAATTACAAAAAAAAACCCTATAGCCAACCTACTACCTCAAAATCTTTTAAACAGAAAAAAGCAATTCATAGCGGATAAGAACACACTGTAAAGTTTAATTAAACTGGCTCCTTCTTTTGCATTTGTTAAATAAAATCTGCACCATTTCAACAAGGGGCAAGAGGCCATGGATTTTGTTATTAATTTTACTTTCATTGTACACATAAATGTTTAGGCCATGTCTTACACAAAACAAATAAGGACATCAAGACAGAATTACACTGTAAGTGATATTTATTAGAGACTGGATCAAAAATTACATGGAAGAATCTACTTGGTAATTAATAATGACAGCTATATCAAATATGAACAGAACTGAGGTCAAGAGAGACACAAGATGATACCAGTAAAAAGGTTGCATAAAAATAGGAACATACAGTGACTCATCCTTGATGCTTTATTATTTACTCCACCTAAAGTACTGACGGCACCTTTAACAGATGCACAGAAACATTCTCAACCCTTTGCAACACTATAATAAGATCAAATAAGGCTATAAATCTCCAAAGTGCTGCACAAACATTAAGCTCCAAGAAGGATATGAAACGGTAGCATACAAGACAAGTACTTGCTCCAGGGCAACAGAGAAATGCAATGAATCAAGGGTTCCAGGTTCTCCTTAGCACCTAATTTTGCATTTAGGTTTCAGCCATATCTCAGACATTTAATATAAAATCCTCTACGTATCACCTATGGGTCAGACACTATACATTATTGCTTTCTTGACTTTGTAAGCCAACAGCAATCATGAAGCTACTTATACAGCCAAGGGTACTTTCAAATCTGAAAGCTACCAGTGAAATTTATGAGAACTTTTCAGAGTTTATCCATAAATGCTGAAAAGTACAATTGCAAAGACAGTGTAGCAAAAACAGCAGCAACAACAACAACCCTGAAATTGGCTTGTTCTGTTCCTTCCCAGCCACATTACCTACAGATGAGGAATTCAGGAATGAACTGCCTCAGCTTAGCTCCTAGGACAGTTCTGCTGAAAGGAATCTCAAGGCCAGTAAAAACCAACTCCCCCTCAGAAGGAAAGCCTTGCAGGTTTCAAGAATGGTGCAAGCACAACTCTTTCTGGACTTGTGGCTTGTAACGTAAGCTGCACTGAGATTTTTCAAGTTCTTGTCACTCAACCAGAGAGATGCTGAGGAAGAAAGCAAGCACATGGCCCAAATTCTAAAATCCACAACAAAATACATTGCCCATTTCACGGAAGTGAGCTCAACTTGGTAATTAATATTACAGGTTTCTGTGCACATACATAGGCATACGCACACATTCCACTCACTACAAAAAATACAGAAGATACTAATATTTTTAATATCTATCTGCATTGTTTCATGCTAATTCTGTCATTATCTCATTAACTCATCTGTCTCTCTGTAAATTCTTAATAGAAAACATTTTGCCGAATTTTCCATTTAGCCTGGAGTGCACACATCTGAAAGAACAGCTTTCCCAATAATGATACTAAGAAACACCTCTGGCACTGCAATAAGTTTCAAAGTTTGTGAAAAACTGAAGGAGAAAGCTCTGACAAGCATACAGTGAAGTTCTAGCTGATACTGTAACTATCCTGGCTCCCAGCAAAGAAAAAAAGAAATCCCGTAATACTGCATATTTGAAAGTTTTCTAATTTTATTGTTGTTTAAAGTATGAGTACTTCATGAGTCCTAATCCACTGTAGCAGGCAAGCTCATGCTCACTTTAAGAAGGTTAGCATTCCAGCTCAGCTCAAGGGGATGAGCATGTTACTCCAGTGATTTGTTTGATCATTGTCTAAATTAAAAATTCACAATGGCACAAAGAGAAGTTGTTATATTTCCACATTGTTTGCAGTAGTCAGCCTATCCCTCAGGGGTACCCTTCTTACATGTGTGGCCATATGAAGAAACCACTTGCCAAGTGTTTTACTATTGCAGGATCAAGACATTTAAAACAAACCTTTCAAGCAGTTGATGGAACACAATCTGAAAGGTAGGATTCTTTATTTTTATTCTCCTTGTGTAGGTTTAAAACTTACTGGCAATTCACTATTGTAACTTCAGCACTCCACAACAAAGAACACCACTGGATTATTTTTCTCTCTGCAGTACTCCACCATATTTTCTATTGATGATACTCTGCTGCTACAAGCACTGCTGACAGAACAGCTTCTGAACTAGGATTCTTTCCAACCCCTAATATTTCTAATGTAACAAATAAAAGCTTCCACTCTGAAGTTTTGAAAAGATACTGTAGAGTACCACCACAGGAATACAAAGTTGACTCATTCTAAGTCAGTTAACACAGGTGGAAAAGGCAGGAGAAAATGTGGGAATGTAGGCAAATGGTACAAGGGGTTGAAAAAAAAGAGGGGGAACATGGTTGGAAGGAGAAAACACTGGAAACCATAAGGACTGATTTAGCTGAAGAGGGAAAGTATGCTGACATCTGACAGTTCCCTTACAAAGATCTGCAAGTTATTCCATTAAATGGTCAAACACAATACCCTGACACTTTTAAGAAAATACCTTTTGTTATTTAGTTGGGGTTTTTTTACAGAAGAGAGTCATTGACTCATACTAACTGCTTACAGCTTTATCCAATTTTCTTTATGTTAAGAGAGGCTGATGTTCTCTGGTGGTGCTCACCACCAACACAATGTCTGCCACTGGCAGTATTTCAGGTCATATGAGTAAATGAGAAGTATTTGAAATATTCAGGGCAAGATGATTTTTGGGGACACAAAGCTACAATCGAATACCACAACTGAGATCACATATCCTGCCTGGCCTCAGTCCTGCCTAAAGGCACATACACAAAACCCTCCAATACCTGTTTGAAGCAATCTTCATAGACATCCAGGTCTACTTTCAGAATATTGCTCTCTGAAGTAAAAATGTATGGCATACCTGAAGGATAAAGGCCTGGAAAACTCCCGCAATGCCTCTTCATGCACACTGCCAAAAAACTCAACAGGGTCAAAAATCATGCAAAAAAACCCAAATCAAAACTGCTCACTAGGTATCTCCCAGAACACCTAAAGATTTCAAGTCTTTCAGTAGCACCTTTTTAAGGTTCTGCTATCTACAGCTCCCAAATTGCTACAGAAGGCTAATAAATTGTTTCTGGGTTATCACTGCTGCACAGAACTCATAGGCAAATACAAGAGGCAACAGCTTCCAGCAGGTGAAGGATCAACCAAGAGATTGATATCATAGCAGTGTACAGCATGCTGCTATGCTGCAAGCTAGTGGCAGCTACATGGCATAATCACATAACATAGCTGGGAAGCAGTCTGGCTTGCCCAGATTTTCTCACACACTAAACCTGTGGCATCATGCTGCAGTTTTCATGCTCATTGATATTTTCATCCTCACTGATATTTTCCACTTTTCGGATGTCTCAAGAATTTCTCATTGATATCAGCATCCATAGAACTGATACAATAAAAAGTAAATTATTCCAGAAAGCTAAAAAAAAAAAAAAAAAAAAAACAAAAAAAAACCAGCCTTCATAAATATATATTCTCATATATATACAAATATATATTCATAGATATATATCTTCCATTAAGAAACAATCCACATCTGGAAAATATCTCTATATTTAAGCAGACTCAGTCTTCAGCTGCAAATGGAAGTGTAAGCAAAAGTTACTTCTGAGCCAAAAGACAGAGTACAAGCTGCTTCACAATCAGTTGTGCTGACATGAAAGATTCACATTGAAGGATTTGTTTGCTTTCCTGTCAGTACTGCAGTGAAAGTCAAACTGCAGTTTCTGGCTTGTTCAGCCCAAAAGTGACAGACATTCTGAAAGGCAGATTCTGTCCTTAATTGCATTCTCTCAGTCCCCTCTGGTGAAGGTGCAGGAAACTAAGGCCACATCAAGGCCAAGAGAGAGCCTGCTTCATATTCACACTGCCACGTGGATCCTGCATTGCTACAGGATCTTAGGGACCACCATACCAGTTCAAAACAGTGACCTGAGTGACAAACAATAACCAGATTTTCAGCTCAGTACTTAACTTTGGTACTACTTCATGTTTAAGTCACACATAAGTATTGAGATACCCCAGTTATGCCCCAGTAGGCACTCTAATTCATCAATTTGCCCAGCAGCATCTCACATGCAGCCAAAAAGGGACAGTCAATAGTAAACCTGTCAAAGGCTAAATGCAACTGCAGACCCTGACTTACTGTTGTTTTCTTCAAATGCACCTTTCTGACCTCAGCATCTGCCTTTCCTCAAATTCAGTTAAAATTATAATCTGATCTTTCATCAGGGGCAGCACTGTATTTCAACTATTGCTATCTTTAACATATCTTTGCCCTCTGCAACTGCTGGATTGTCTCAATCCTGAAAATTTATCACAGCCATTAATACATTAATGGATCAAACTTTATGCTTATGTTCTCTTTCTCCATACTTTGGGACCTATGTCTATTGAGACCTGTAAAGTTATTAAGTCCCTCTTCATTACCTCATCATTAATCCAAAGGTTAAAATCTCACTTCAGCTAGCCCTGTAGACAGAAGTAGAAGCACCTGTAAGAAAGCTATCACAAGACCTTTAATTTTTCTGATTTCCTTTATATTTTAAAGATGTCTGAGACACCTACTGGAGGAAACTAAAAAATCACCAGATTTGGAATTGTACATAGTTTCTATGCCAGGAGAAATGGTTCAACCGTTAGGAAAGAAAGAAAATGTAAAGAAAATTAGCATACATATAAAACCCTCAGTGTTTCCAATGAAACAGACAACTAGTCAGAAATCAGTCAATGGAGGGACCCATCAAGATTAAGTAATATGAAATGCTCCCACTGTTTTCAGTGTATGATTGTTTCTCGAGTAGGCACACAGAATATGGATGCAGCCCATGTTAAAAGCTTGTGGTCTTCAGGATGCTCAGACAAGGCTACTAAGCAATGTTGGAATTACAGAATATCAATGAAGCAGGATAGAGAACTTCAAATGTAGGTTTGATCCCCCATCTAATAGGACAAGGGGAAATACCTAGGACAGGCATCAGTTAACAACTCATAGTACAGATACTTTCCGTAAGAATCAGGAAGCAGGCTCTTGTGAAAGCACAGAACAGGAACTACAAGAGAAGAGAGAGAATAGAACAGTATTTTTGAGTACTCACGTATTTCAGAAATTATTAGGAACAAATAACAGCTTTAACAGCTACGCTAAATTGATGTGCACATAGAAGAGAATTTCAAAATTATAGTTTTTATTTTCACTGCAACATCTTTATAAGATACCTCATATTCTAAAACATTAAAATATGTAACTTGAACATATGGTATGCATCATGCACTTTTCTCTCAGCAACTTCATGCAAGCAAGTCAAACAAGTTCTTTATATGGCATCTTCCTACTGCTCCTTTGAGAAGTGCCAGGCACATAAGAGCAATGACCCTTTGACATCCATAACCAGGACATCAATAGTTGTGTTTCCAAAGCTGAGAAGCAAATAATGAGACAATTTTACCAACAGGAAGAGAAAACTTCTTGGACTACCATGGAAGTATTTCCCATTTAAGACCTTTTCATTTATCTGTACATGTATGTGCATGACACATAGAAGAGGTACACTTTTAAACACCTAAAGATAGATACATGAATATAGAAATACAACCTTAAAACCTAACTTGCCATGCTTTTTTTTTAATCACAAAGTTTATGGCATAAAAATGACAAGATGCTTACTCTAGCTGAATCTAAGCTGTCTTGCAAGGCTGGACAAATGAGTCATGTTTTTCTCTTTTGAAGATTCACTGCATCACGGAACATGAAGTCTCTACTGTCCTCGGGAGGAATGTCACAAATCAGCAGCCAGTGCTCATTTTCTATCCATACCATACCACTGCTATGCCGGTGGGACCCAGATTCTGTGCAGCATAATGCCTAGCTAGCAGAAAAAGAAGTTATCTATGTGACCTGTCCTCAGCGGGTTTTTCAAGATTTCATTTCACTAGCCTAGGCCAATCTATTGTGTATCACACAGGTATCATCCAGTCAGGATGGAAAATAGGCATTTTATAGGCCTTTTTTTTAATTCCAACTCCATTATTAGTTGTGTTCATTCTAATACTTTTAGTGTCTTGGTAACACATTGGTGAATTTCAACAACAAAGCCCCAAACTGAAATTCACAGCATACCCTGGAAGTCAACAGACACCACATTTTCACCCAATTGTCCAGCTAACTAAAGCCAGATTGTTCGACACCAGGGTGTCTATTTTGATGGACATACCAGAGCTCCTATCGTCTTGACAGGTCTCAGCAAAACATCTCTTGCCAAGCTTATCCAGGAATTGTAAAAGAAGAAGAGTATTTTTATTAGGAATCAGGAAAGGCTGTTCATCCAAAGACATCATAGAACAGTGAATCCGAGTTAAGAGCAAGGATTTATAAACTAGTGTCCACATGTGTCTATGCCAGGAGGGACAAGGCTGGATGCCCAGCCAAGTCTCCTGAGAGTTTATGAACCCCTTGCCCTAAGGTGTGACTACACCAGATTTCCTGTAGCCTGAAACCATGTGGTATTGCTGCGGCTTCAAAGACTGGCATCTCACACAGACTAACAGCATAGGGTTCAACCCAAAACACTGCAGCCATAACAACTCCCACTTAAAACCACAAAGAAGGCAGTGACTATTTTACATAGTATTCAAAGGGGTAGAGAATTCTCACATGTATTAGTTTGACCCTCAGCTTCAAAGCCATGTCTCACAGCTATCAAAGTCACATCGTTGGTGGCACACCATGAAGAACGCTGCTTAAACCAGCCACTGAGAAAGCTGCTGTTCCAGGCAAAGCTTAAGCAAAGGATCCTGAAACTAGCTGTGTCTAGTTTAACAAGACATTGGATGAAATCAAGGTTTTTCAGACCAAGGGGTGGAACTCAAGAATCCATTCTGCAAGAAGCAAAGTTGCACAAGATTGCAAAGAGATACTTTAACCTCCCAAGAGAGGTAAGATTCCAGATATAGTCCCTCTTTGTTACATGAAAATTGGCTATAACTATTTTGAGGCTCCAGCTGTGTTCCCAAACATAGAACCCCACTTGGGCCCAGCCTAACACAATTACTTAATCAAATATAGTTTCTCTGCTGATTGCTTCTTTCACACATACATGTCCATCTGCTTATCATATCCATTTTTCGCCTTGTTGTACATTTAGACCATGCATTCCTTGGGAAGAAGTGCATTCCTATGTTTGCTTCTGCATAATATGGCCCTAAACATAATTTGGGGTTTTAGGATCCCATAGGGTAGAAGCTATAATATTTTATGGGATTAACAATTGCAAAAGACAGGAAATATAAACTTCAGTAACTTAAACACCACACAGTGATGTAAGTTTAGGAAGACCAGATGTAGGGAATGAGCTTGGCCAAGGAGAAAATGAGTGGTTTTATGCTACAAGCTATATTTGTTTTTCCTTTGTGCAAACTGGCTAATGATTGCGAGAGTTTTACCCTTTATCCCACTCTTACTCATCAAAAATAAAACAAACGTTTTGTATGGTAAATAATGGGGGTAAGGAAATGTTCTGTGACCTAATGTTATGAGAGAACACTAGAGGAACTAGACAGGGAAAATGAATTTCCTTGTAAGTATCCTATAAATATTTAAAATCAATTGCAAAGAGCATAACAGGAAAAAGGACTCATTGAGATCACCTCCAAGTTGTAGCCCAGGTGCCCTCTAGGGCACACTCTTGCAGTTACAAGGGCCTCACAAAAAAGCTCACCTTTCCTGCGAGCTGGAATTACTTTCCCAGAAGCGTTTATAAAAAAAGCCTATAGCTACCAGAGAGATTACTCAGTAAATGAAATATTGCGAGAATTACTTTAGAACAAAAAAAAGTTGGCAGAGTGGAAACAGAAATCTCTGATGAGATTAAAACATGGGAAATTGTCTACTGACTAATACTGTCAGGAAGCCACTAGGGGTAACTGGGGGATCTGGATAATCTTACTGGTTCGTAAAGGACATTTTGACAAGAGAAGCAAGCACACTTACATAGATATACGTATCATTACATTTTTTTAAGATCAGCTTAGCCAATAAACCAACACTTACAACTTAATAGAAAACATCTTTAGTAAAACTGATAGCATCTACTTTTCATTACCTTTCCCTTCTGCCAGCACACCTGCAAACAACAAGTGCAGGTGTGCTCAAGCTGCAACAGGAACACTCAAGCTTCCCTGCCTTGAGACCTGCCCAGCATGACATCTCAGTTTGGTGCCAAATAGCTGCATAAAAAAGCAAGAAGGTGAAGTGGCAAGGTGGGAGCATAAACACCATCAGGACTGGACAACATCATTGGTAGATGCCGGGGGGGCATGGGGAAGAGAGTAGCTGTAAAGAAGGGGAACAGTTTGACACGTATTTGCATTCATTCAGATGCTCCCCATTCCAGCTGAAGTGTTTACAGTGGCATGTGACAACTGGCAGGTACTGCTATTGCCACTACATTGGTGCTGGTATAGTTTCTTGGTAGTAGAACTACCCCTATGTAAGATAATTAGTGTGTACTTATATCAGCAGAATTAGGCTAGATCTGTCCTTTTCTCAGCTCTTCCAGTGAGAATACAAATGTAAGCCGATATTTCCATTACTCTGAGCATCCTGACTGCCGGAGTCACTTCTCATCAGACTGTATCTGGACATCACACTGGCAGGATGCTTTTCCCCAGTGCTGAGAAATGCCACAGCACGCACCCACAGTTAGAGGATATAATTGACTCCTGCACAGCAGACACAACTCTCAGCTAGGAGCCTGCACTCTCCCTTGGATACTGTTATGAATAATCCAAGGATATAATATGCAGTTTGTACTGTTTCATGTACGCAGTAATTAGTGCTGACTGCTAACACTGTGATCCTGGGACAAAGAGCACAAGAGCAGCAAATTTTTGTCAATTACTATTATTGCAAGCTTCCTAGGAAAAAGCCCACTTAATACGTACATACATTTCCAGATGATGCCATGCAGATAGAAGTTAAATTCATGTAACATTACTCTCACTGGTTATAAGTAGGCCATAGTTTGGTGATTAGCTGATTCTGTATTGATGGTTCATCAGGCAAGCAGAGTGTTTATTATTTGGGTGTTTGATATTAGATCACTTTGCTCTGTAATCTCTTGAGAACTGCGAGATTCAGCTAATTAGAAACAGTTCTGTTTAAGTGTCACTTGGTTTGTTTTTTCCCCCTTACAACTGCTCCATATCTTTCTCATTTAAGGTTCTGTTATCCTGTCATGTATTACCTTGATGAAGCAAAACCATAATGTGATATCAGAGCTATTTCATCAGTACAAAACAACTACACCATTTCAGAATATAAAGCATCAAAATTTATGAAGCCATAACTGAGCAAGTCCTGTAAATTCCCAGATAACAAGCAACACATGCTTCTGATGCATGAGAACAGTCAGGTTTTGACACCTACCCCAGTTAAAGCCACTTTTCTCCATTGAAGAAAATAGAAGTCTAAATCAGTATCATGGCTTCATTGGAATGAAACATAAATTATACCCTTAATGTAACATATAAAACAAATCCTAAACTTCATACCTTGAATAACATACAGAATACATCAAATTCTTGCCTCATTGAAACAAACAGCCATTGTCTGTACACAGTATTAGTGTGCAATATCACTCAGAAGTCTGACATTTCAGTCATGAAAACGCATAAGGAATCAGGCCAATGCCTGACCAATGTACAGGCCATGATCTCAGTTCAGCCTGGACAGAGAGAAGAGAAGGAAAGAATCATGTTCAAAAAAACCCCATAAATATTATTCTCAAGAATGGATCATAGTGTAAGGATTATTTGCATTTATGCAATTATTATATTTATCTGTTACAGATAAACAGGGAATCCAGTTTGAAAAGCAAACAAGCACAGGGTGCCAATAGGAGTCAAACATCCAAAGCTGAGTACCATAAGTCACCACTGCAGTTAGGCTATGGCTGAAGAAGTTTCATATAAGTCTTTGACGGGTCCTCTGTGTCAATGTCTCTTATCTCCATTCTGTACTTACCTGCTAGCTGTACTAGAGATGCATGCGAAAGGCCCAGTGGGCAAAGAATATCTCAGTGGAGACCTTTTTTAATAAAAGTGGCTGGTAGACCTGTGCAGCTCCCCAGCTTTGTAAAGTAAACGTCAGTAAATGAACAGGCACAGAACCAACACTTCAGTCCTGCACTTTAAGAAAGTGTGAACAAAGAGAGCGAAGCCAATTTAGCCACAGAAAAGCAGACAGACAAAAAGTGCCCAAGAGGTGGGACCTGCTTCCTACAAGGGAGCGTATTACCGTAATTCCTCAGGTTAGTTCATTTATTTATATCAGTTATTCCCCTCAAGCACTTTTAAAATAAATCTCCAGAGTAAGATTCAGTTAGGAAAAATGAAAGTAGGTAGACTTCAGTAGAGCTTTAAGTACTGACCTCAATGCAGAGTTAAGCACAGATTTGGTAGCAAATCATAGTCTCTATAACAACCATGCTTAGACAAGATTTGCCAAAGACTCTAGAGACTTGATGGAAAAGATCAGGTATTCTATGCCTTGATTTTCACTTTTTTTTTTGGATCTCACCTATATTCTAAACATGGGCTGCAACTTTCAGGTACACAAGTAGAATTGATGTGAAGCTTTGCAGAAAAGTAGTTTGTTTTCAGCAGGCATTTATCTATCAGCTCCAGGCTTTGTCAGTGGTTAGTCTCCAGAGACCATTATAGAATCATAGAATAGTTCGGGTTTGAAGAGACCTTCAAAGGTCGTCTAATCCAAGCCCTTCACAATAAGCAGGGTCATTTTCAACTAGAACAGATTGCTCAGACAATGCTGGGCCCAGGTTTGGTCCTCCCTGCAGCTACTCCCAAAGACCCTCTGGCATCAGCATAGAGACTGTCAGGAAAAATACCCACAGGATTTAAAGTGCTCTCTGTATTTTAAGCAAAGTGAGACAGTTCTTACAGGTTATATTCATCCAATAGCACTGAATAGCTCACACAGTGCATGCCTAATGAAATTAGGCCCCTGTTCTTTCTTCTTTTTACAACCTTTTCATTATTATCCTCTCTCCCTCTATCACAGGCTGGTGATTTTTTTTCTACTGTATGTTTACTAGTTTTCTAAATTTCTAAATGTAGTTCTTCTCAGCTCTACCATCTGTCCACAATTTTCTATGCCTCATATATTATTTGTCATCCAGACCAATCATTTCTCTGCCTCAGTAACACATAGAATCATAGAATGATTTAAGTTGGGAGAGACCTTTAAAAGTCAACTAGTCCAACTCCTCTGCAATGAACAGGGACATCACACTTCCCTCCTCCAACCTAGACATGCCTGACCTTTCTCAGAGCTTGGCACATGCTGAGGACAGCCTCTGAAATCTTCCAAGAGGTGTCAATGCCTACTCAGCACAGAAGGCAAACCACACCTCCCATTAGGAAAAACTTGCCAAGTGCTAGAACTCTCTGTTATTCCCATCCCAAATTCTTTATTCCCTCTGTACATATTTCATTCCAAACACTTTCTCTTCCCACATTTACTTCTGTGAGTATATCTCTTAATTGGTTAGCATTTGGCATCTACATGAGATCTACCTATCAAAAAAAAAGCTTAATTTTGATGAGCAAGAGTTTCTGTCCATTGCAAAGAGACTGGTAGCTCAGGATGGTACCCTAAAAATAGACAGATTTCACTGAGGGCTGCAAAGCACAGCAGACTAATGAGGAATACACCAGCAGGGTCTAGTGTGAAAGGTGCCTCTACTGGAAACAGTCAACAGAAAGAGGTGCCCCAGGCCCCTGGAACATGTGCAATTCAGGCTCAGCAGCCCAGATAATGCACATGAAGGAAAAAAAACACCTTGCTTTATAATCTAGAGCAGGAAAGGGTGGAGGAGAAGCCTAAGAAACAGCAGAAGCTGATAAAGCACCAGTGTGGGTATGTGAACCCAAACAACAAAACCCACATCTGGCTTAAAAAGAATGACTCAGATCAAAAGTCACCAAGCCAGAATTTATCAATTTGAGACCTAATAGAAGAGCTATTTTAATATACTCTCCCCTCAGCTTTCTGCCTCTGCTCCTGGAGGGGGCTTAAAAAATAAAATAAAACAAAAAAATAAAAAAATCAAGACAGAAAAAACCCCACACCATGAATAAAAAGAAGATTGGACTTTTTCTGTTTCCATGCAAACTTTCAAGAATATTGAGAAAGGCTGTCAACCCATTTATTTCTCAAAAATATTTCTCCTTCACTTTTCATGGCATCACTTTCCATTCGTCTTTTGTTTTTTCATAACACAGCTACAGTTTAAATACACAATAGAAGCTATGTTATTGCATAATTTAAAATCAGACACATTGTGCTTCTCAAATCTGATAAAGCAAAGCAGACGTCTCTTAAAGCACTCTGTGACTTGAAATGCAAAGTTATCTTCCTGAAGTCAGACACTAGTTTTGTTTTCCTCAGCAAAGTCTCACACTTCAGAGAAGTCCAATTTCTCTCTTAGCAGGTGGCAGTGTAAAAATATTCAACAACTCCCCCTTTTTCAGAATGTTTTACTAATGGGGTTGGTGTTCTGTTTTCCTCTAATTATGTCTAATTACTTCCTCCTTCCATAGTAGGGTTTTCCCCAACTGATTTTGAAATAGTTGCTCTTCTGTATCACTTTCCTTTAAAGGAAGAAAGTCACTCTTTCATAACATCAGGTCTCCCTAGTCTCTCTGTGAACATTTGTTTAATTCATGGCAAGGACTATCTTTTATATCATTTATAGCATGAAAAGGCATGCTTTAATCCTTCTCATCTTGTTTCGGATACCTTGCTCTAAAGACTTGTGATATCTAAAAGATACCTAGACTATCTTTTGCATGATCCTTTAAAGGTCTGCTGGAGTGGCTGGGGGGAAACACAAACAGAGTTGGACCTCTTCCACGTGTTTTACTGAAGAAAACTATCATATAACCTTAACTGAAATGGCACTGACACTGAATATGCAAATCACAAGGCTATCCTACTCTTTGACCTGGCAAGAATCTCATTATTTTGTAGACATTGGTACATGCTCCACCTCAGACACACTCTTCAGAAATTCAGCAGCAACTCAAAGCTAGGAAAAAATTTAGCAGAGTAAAAAAATTAGTTCTAGGCCTCCTTCAAGTCCTCTCACCTTGAGCAGCTCTGTCCCCTCCCTGTGAATGCTCCAGGTGTTCCAGTGCATGTCTGAAAAAACATTAAAATCTGTACTTAACATTTTAATAAACCTTCAATGACAGATAATGTGTTAATGTTCAGGATTGAATGACTGTGTAATAACCAGTGGCAAATTTACAAGCCTTCAGGAATTTCATGATCTAAAAAGAATGATGTCCAGGATTAATGGCAGTTTGTTCTGAATTGTGAAGATCTAAATGTTAAAGCACCAAGGGTTTAGGCACTTTAGACACAGGCAGCCTTTGTTTGGGGGGAACTAGACCCCAAAGCCCCCAAAGTGTTCTTTCTGAAGGGAGCATTCCACATCATACCATGTTCATCTGAAATTGTCAGCAGCAAATATCTAACTTTTAAATACACATCTTATAAAAAGGTAAAAGAAGTTAGAGCATAAAAGAATGAAATGTTTCTAAACTGAGTACCATATAACATATCATCACCCATTGCTTGAGCTCTCTAACCCTTTTTTTGTTGCAAGTCTGTAGCATATGCTTGATTCAAGCTGCTCCAGACAGGAGCTGATTAAACCTACTTACCCATTAACAGAACTACGAACATCACACAATACATAAGTCTTTACAGCAAGGTATCCAAAACAAGATAAGTACAACTAAAGCATGCCTTTTCACACTATAAAGCTATTCATTCCCCAGAATTATTTTCCAACTTGACTTGATTTCCATAAATATGGAAAAAAAGAGCAAAGGAAAAAAAACAAACTAATGTTCATAAAGCAACATTGTAAAACCATGTTCAATTTCTGAAATGTGAAATAATTTATAAGATAATACACCATAAAGCATTTTAGAATAGTTTATTCATGCCAGAGGACAGATCCAGTTGTAACTAATCAGTGGAAAAGCTTAAAGCTTAATGCAGTAGCTGCAGAAAGAATTTAAACAGGGACTGGAATTAAAGAAAAAACAAAACACCAACAACAACCAAGAAAGCCTTCCTATGAAAACAACAACAGTAATTTCCATTTCTAATTGCCTTCTATGATGATCACACGTGTCTTTACAACAGATGAAAGGACAGCAATTAGCATTTCCCCATGGTTAAAACCAATGAGCAAGATACTGTGCTTAAATAAAAAAAAAAAAAAAAAATTACAGAAAAGTTACAAATAAAAGCACCGAGTAGGAAATTTGTCACATAAAAGGATAAACAGAAGCAGCCTGACCTGAAGTACCCACACCCAGTTAGAAGTAGTATCTGTTCTCAGAACCCATAAACTGGGACTGGTTTCACCAAACCTATGAACTTTAAAGCCAAGCCACAGGCCATGTGGGCATTTCAGTGGGCTCTTATGGCAACTGACAGCAATTGAAGTTATGATGGTGATAACCAGCCAGCTACTGAGAATTGTTAGACTCAACCTTCAACAGCTGCTCGACTTTATGCAGATTTTATTCTTTCAGTTTATAAGTAGGTTTGAGCTCAAACTGAAGGTGTTAGTCGAACCAAAACAAGTGTCCACATAGGGCTTAGCTCTGGTGAATTAGCTTCAAATCAGTCTTAACATAAAGAAGGCCTATAGATAATCCAGCCTTTAGCATTATCAAAGCAAATATTACGAAGAACTCCCCTTTGGCTGAAAAAGATGGCTATCATCAGCCAGCTCAAATGCATCCTGCATCTAATCAAAACTGTCTGAATGCCTTTGTACTGTAAAGCAACTGCACATAAGGCTGGTCAGTACAAATGACCACCTTACCAGTTATTGCATCCTCTTCAGATGAGAAACCCTGTATAAGTATTCCTGCTATGATGTTGTTGAGAGGCGGAGGATGACAACCTGCAGCACAAGGTCAGCACAGATGCAGAAGGGAGCTAAACCCAACTGCTAAATGATTGTAAGTCCTTAGAGGCTCCAGGAACGAGGGGCTTGACATAGGTATTTTGTTTAGTGCTAACACCAGATACAGGGGGAGAGAGGAGGGAGGAAGTGAAACAGTAAGCCCATACAACAAAGTTTTAATTTAATTTCTGCTGGCATATCACTGGTGTGCAGCTCAATCTATGCCTGGTAAGAATAAATCAATATAATTTTCCTTTAGTGCTTTGTGAATAAATCACTCTAGAAAATACTCTGACCTTGTATCATCCATTTCTGTTTCATGGGAAGTAAGCTGCTGTCTTAGGCAATGGCAAAAGTGTAAAAGGTGGTAGAACATCTCTAGAGGAAATGAAAGTACTTGAATAACAATGGACAAAACATTCAAACCCTGCCCTGGCTTGATTAACTTGAAATAAGATAGCCCCAACCCAAAAAGAGTAACTTTTTTTTTCTAGGATTTTGAGATGCTCAGACCTGTGCTTTCACTTTAGGTTCAGAACACAAAAGTTCTCCAGGATCCAAATCGTCAAACTGTTTCTTCCCATTATAAAAGACTTTGATATTTGAACCATGTAATAGATAACTCTTAACATCTCACTGGGTCAGGCAATGACACACATACACAAAAAGCTCTCAGAGATGTAGCAAAATGCAAATACTCTGCTAATCCTAGTCAAACTCTGAGAAGTTTACTGTAGTGAAATGCAGGTGCAACACACACATCACATAATAAAGTGCCAATCACAGCCATATGTCTGTGTCTGAGAGACATCTCCACAAAAATGTCACCTCTACTCAGCAGATGGCACAGAGCCAACTGAGTAGAGGCAAGGGTTATTAGGGAAGAATAAACATGTGGTTTCCTACACCTTGTGAACTCTTCTTTTGTGGTTCCCACACCTCATTTAAGAAGGATGTTGAAATACAGAAGACCCAGGGAATCACCACAAGAACCATCTACAGGCATGAAACAATGTCAGTATGGGCAGCATTTAGAAAGATGAGGATTCTTCAGACTGTATATCAGAACTGAAGGGGCAGTACTGGACCTGTACTATAGTGAATACACAACATGATGCTCTCCACCTGTTCCAATACAAGAACTAAAAGGCATCAAATACTGCTAGGAAGAACCAGGCTCAAGTCAAACAAAAGCAGGTGCTTCTTCACATAGGCAAGGCTGGGCTGTGAAACTCCCAAGTAAAGGATGCTATAAACATAGCATTTTACTGGAGTTCAGAATACAACTGGACACATTAATGGAAGAAAAGTCCATCAATAGCTGCCAAAAAAAAACCCAACCCCTCAGCAAACACCCAAATACACACACAAAAACCAACCCCACAAACAAAACACAGAAACCAACTATTCTGACTCTGAAGTCCTTAAGTCATAAAGATGCTTAGGGATCTATCCTGGGGTAACACTGCTATCTGTTTAAGAACTGTTAAATTCTTCCCCAGGTTTTTCCCCAAATGAAGGCTGCTGTCAATTCGAGATAGAAACCTAGAAAGTCCTTGAATTGTACTGTATCCATTCTAGTGTAGGCATCTTTCTTTTTAGATAATAGACCCCTTCTAAACATAAGCACCATTTTCAATGCAATTGCCTGTAAATTAATTTCATAACGCTTCACTCACCCTTCTCTTGCCTCCCCTCTCTTTTCAGATTAAAGAAAATCCAGATGGGGTGCAGGTGCTGCAAAATGATACAAAGGTACAGTCAAACAAGATTTGCTTAGACCCAATAAAAGAAATGCATTAAAAGATGTGTCTGTGCTCCCCTATACCTGTTGTTTAAATTAAGCCTATTTACAAGGCGGGGATTTTCTCCCAGGTTTACAGTATCATTACAGTCTTGCCAGAGCATAGGTGTACTGATGTCCTTCAAACGTCCTTTTGATTTACTGTAATTCATTGTCCTTTTCCTAACATTCCTATCCCACAGAAAAGCTGTGTGGCACTGAAAACTCATCTTTAACAAAGCTTATTCTCATTTAGGTAACATGAGCACCCTTCACTTCAGCAGAAAAGGGAGCACGGACTTTGTCAGATCTCCCTGTTTCCTAAGCAATGAAAATTAAACACAGATCCTTACTTCCATCATAGCTTTTAAATGTAGTTAATTGTGTGAACAATTCCCACATTAAAAGCATCTCCTGAGAGGAAGACTAGCTAGTTTTAGATGAACAATGCTTCAAGCCCCACTTGAATGTTACTTCTTCCCTTGGCCACATCTCTGCAGGAAAAGTGAAGTAGGTAAGTAAACTCGTGCTGTGCAAGACAGAGAGGAGACAAAGAAAAGAGAGAAGCTCTGGAAGAAATAAGGAAAATATGGAGCAAGAGGAAAACATAAGAAAGGAAAAAGGAGGGAAAAACAAGGGAAAAAAAGACTAGAAAAGGGCAAAATGGCAAGACTTGAAAACAAGAACACAAGGGAAGAAATGGGATGTATTTTAGCAACGACATGAAGACATCAATGAACAATCTATGACTACTAACTCATTGGCTAATCAATAAATCAACAGCACCCCCCTTGAGAAAATAAAAAAATAAAGCTGAAAACATACAACCACCAGTGCATAGCTCTCAGTCAAACTCCTCATGCTTCTGGTGAATCTTGTTACAAAGGTCAGTTACAATCAGTCCCAGGATAAAGCAGCACAGTTCAGCATTTCCATTTGGTTTAGTTCATATTCAGTACCTCAGGTAAAGTTTAGTGACACCAGTTACTTGAGATCTCCAGCTTAAAAATTAAGCTTAATTCTTTTTCTAATCAGATCGGTTAACAGCCTAATTAACATTTCCTTCCTAAATTTTCTTTTCTCCAGCTACATTTTTGATCCAGAAGAAGTACAATCACCTGGATGCATTCATGAAGTAAGCAGCTATAAACACAATGAGCAAGACAGCAATAAATCCAAAGAGAACAGAGAAATTCAAGAACATAAAAATGAACTCCAGAAGGATGAGCAAAACAGAACAGAAAATAAAAGTCAGGAAAACAGCAGAAAAGAAACTGTCTGGAACCACGGAGGCAATGATTTTCAAGAGGATGGCCTTGTGAAGTGCATTGCAAAGCTTGATGTTGCAGTCAATGGTGGCAGGTCCTGTGCTGGAGTGCGCTCTGTGCTCAACCCCAACACAAATGCAGTGAAAGAGGCCAGTGAACTGGGAACCTCCAGCCAGTCAGAGGCTTCTTCATCCAGCAACAGAGACTTTTACACGAAATCAAATAGGTCTGGACAAGAACTTGACCTAGATGCAGGCAGGCAAAGGAAGGCAACCTGCAATGAGCCAAACAGTATTCAAGATGAGAACTCCCAGTCTGCAGAAGACATCATCTTTCTTAAAGGAAGTGCAATACTGGAGACACAAAACAATGCCAGACAACTGCCAGATATTAATTACCCCCAAAATCACAATCAAACCAGGAACTATATTGAAAAAGACAGCTTTTTAGTCAGTTATGCACACTCAGACCAAAACACTGGGCCTTCAGCAATGCAGGACCAGGACCTTTATGTAACCCCACCTCCACCTATGAAGGAGAGCAGTAGTGGATCTTTCAAAACTGACTCCACAAGTTTGAGTGTGGGCACTATGGGTGGTATCACCACCACAGCTGTTACCAAAGTAGCACAGGCACCCACACACCCCAACTATAAAGACATCAAGGGAGAAATGGAGGAGGAAGATGCAGAAGTTGCAGCAGCTCTGGCTGCACTGGATGCTGCAACTGCAGGGGAAGACCTGGATGATGATGATGAGTACTAGATGAAGGTTTATTTCTCATACACTGGGTAAGATCCAGATTTTATTTCTGGATCTATGTACCACATGTATAGCACATGTGGACAGCTGTTATGAACAGCACATATAAAAGGAGTTTGGACTAAACCTGTGCCCCTTCAGCGGTTTTTTACTTTCAATTGGTACTGCCTGCGGTACAGAAGCACTCCCTTGGCTAATGGCAATATTAACATTTTTATATGGGGCCAACCGGGGGGCAAAATGTCATTTCTTTCGCACAGGATATTCTGCTGTATACCCACCTCACCTGGACTCATGCAAAACCCTTTGGTTTTGACCCTCAGGACGGTCTGTGCATACTGCGTGTTCCAGGTTCAGAAAGCTTCCATTATTTAAAACAGAACTATAGAAGCTATGGAGTTAGAAACCACAGATTTTCATCTTGTTAGCGTAAAAAAAAAAAAAAAAAAAAACAAACCAAACCACAAAACACCAAAACAAAAAAAAAACAACCCAGACCTGATCCAGAATTCCATTCTCTAATGATGTATGAAGTAGAGAAGGCCAGTCCCAGTCCGGATTAAGCCTAAATCTGTGCATGTACAGCTGGCATTATGATAACCTCATCTCTTCCCTTACACATCCTCTGGACTTCGTTTGATACCCCAAGTGACCTGCTTCAGCTCACTAAGACAGCAGAAGCCTAGCCAAATCCAAGAGAGTGGGTAACTTTGTGTTGGTTTAATGAGCTGAAGCACCTCACGTAAAAACTGCACACACACTACTAGAGATGCTGGAGAGGGATCAAAATTCAGTTTTAACAGTTTGGATAGATTAAAACTGTGGTAAAACTACAGCCTGAGACTTCTCAATTCTGCTAAATTTTCCAGGCACACATCATTTGCCTTAACAATACAGTTTGCAAACAGGTTGTGCCTCATAAATATCCCCAGCAAGATGTGTTTTGTTTATATATAAACAGTGTGGACCCCTCCCTGGCTCTGCTGTAGTCCTTAAAAATTGGAGCAGGAAAGGGATTGAGCTTTCAAGCTGAATTAAGCATAAAACCTGAAAATATCAGCTCTGTTCCTGGAATATTTACCCTCCCTCTGATGTCAGATTAGTACATTTACCTTCCTTGTGAGGGGGAGGAAAAAAGTAGAGACCAATTTGGTGCTGATTCATCAAAAGTCAGACCTTAATGGTTAAAAGTGCTTGACATTTTATACTGAAATGTGGTTTCTGTTATAAATTCTTAATAAATTGGGTTTTATCGTATTAAATATCTGGCAACTTTTGTATTTTATGCATTTTCTGATTATATAACAGTTACATAAAAGAAGTACTAATACATATAGCCCTCATTAGATACATGGAAAGCACCAACTGTGTGCTTGCCAACAGTATAAGCTGAATTCTAGTCAACCACTAACATACATGTAAAGATCAGAATATTAGAGGTGGGGTTTAAGTAATGTATCAATACTGAAATTATTTCTGTTTAAATGCAGATTCTGTTTAAACTGATCAAATGAAGATTTCAATTTCTTAAAACATTTATGATGGCCTTATGAGCAATTAAAAAAAAAGAAGTTTCAGCTTCAAGAGAGTATCTTGAAGTTCTTGTGTCTCTATTCAGCTACAGAAGAAAGTCACAACATCGTATCTGTAGAATAAAACAGCTTTATACGTTTGTAAATTATCGCTGTACTGTTGATTTCTCTATCACTTTCCTCCTTTAAAAGGCCCTTCTAAGCATTTTTCTAAGTCATACAAGTTTTATGTGCACATTCTTGTAACAAAAATTACTATAATACTGAATGACAGTGAAAGACCACTTGCACACTGCATATCATTAGTTATGGTTATGACAGCACATGGCATTTGTCTGCTTTTATGTTGTGAGGGCCCTGAGAGCATCACCAGGCCTGGCTGCTCCTGCCAACATCCTCAGAACCCCGTATCAGTAGCCTCAGGGGAGCATCTGACCCGGCCCCAGCTCCCCACAGCCTGGCCATCGGTCCTGCTGAGCCAGGGCTACCTGCAGCCTGGCCAAGCCTCAGCCTGGCCCCATTGGAGACGCCTTACACCTGAGGTCAGGTTGCCCCAGTGCCCCCTGAGTGCCCTGCTCCCCACGGGGGTGCTGGGACAGGTCTCGCTGTGAGGTCCATCCCAGCTGCTCCTGGGGGAGCCTCCACTGCTCCCCACATGCCAGGCCCAGGGATCTGCCAGCCCCTGCTGCACCATGACATGAACCATGAGAAAGGATTTAAGTAAAAAAAAAAAAAAAAAAAAAAACTATTAAAGAAATGCAACAAACGCTCAAGGGAACTTGAGCCCAAGTTTTCATTGTCTTAAATACAAGAAAGGCAAACCCCTGTAAAGCAAGCATATCTGCTGTGTTGGAAATAACTGGTCAATGCTTCACTTAACCAAAGAAAAAGTTAATCAGGCATATACGTGCCTCAAATTGGCAGGATATGGAAAGCTTCCATAAAAAAAACTATGAGGTATCCCCAGCATTCAGGTGTCTCTTACCTGTTATCTAAAAGTGCCTTTTGCATGGTTTGGTTTGTTTGGGAGGTTTTTGCTTCTAAGCATATATATATATAGTTTTCATATTTATGTATGTGTTTATGTCCCTTCAACTCCACCATGCCACAGAAAAGTGTCAGGAATGACTTCTTAGCCATTTCTGAGACTTCAGTACACTTTTCACAATAAATGTGAAAAACAATTATTTCAGAAAGAATTTTTTAATAGCCAAAAATCAGTTTTTAAAAAATTATGTGATAACCAGATCTTACTCAGTGTCCTCAGATGATCCAAAGAAACACACACACTACTAGCTTGAACAATCATTTTGCTCAGAAAATTGTGAAAGTAAAATTTAATACCTTGAGAAAACAGAGAAGGTCACAGGAAAAAGTCACAGGAATCAAAAGTAAACTGTGTATTTTAAGACTTCTCTCAAAAACTACATAGTTGATAACTCTTTCTTTTCACCCCAATCACCCTAACCTCAGATATCAATTGTGTTTCCTGTATTCAGAGGGCTCATGAAGTAGAGTTTAAATGTTTCAGTTTTCCTTCAATACAAAAGGAAATAACGAGTGAGTTGGTTGGCCAATATTTCTATATTTGATGTAATTCTAGATAGGTGAGTGTGAAGACATACGCAGCACTAAATAACAGGGAACAGGATGGGAAACTATTATAAGAGCTGGTATTTCTATGAAAGATTTTGCATCTTGGCAGGTCATGTTTTACTCATTTTCCAAAACTAGTAGCACAGCTTAAAGGGAAACGGTACATTTTCCACATATAATCGATGAGAAATTGAGTAAGCTTAGCACCTTCTCATTTAACCGTGGGTCACCTCCAGATCATGAAAAGTATTTCAGATCACTGCAGAGATTTCAGATATGACAACAGGGATAGAAGACAGTCCACCCAAATCAAAGAAGCTAATTATTTCCTAGAAAAAACATTATGGGGGGCATCTGTTTACAGAGCAACAGCAGAATCTGAAATTTGATCCTGGAGAATTTTTCAGTTCAGTGAAGAAAACCCAGACAAGAAAGCAGGAACCTGGAAATAGATAAATTCCACACAATATTTTTTTTTCTTCCCTTTAAAGAACAAAGGCAATCGCCTTGGCAAGTGTTGCTATGGAGACTTCCCATTAAAAATTAAAATCCAGAAATAGAAAGTCTATTATATTCTAAAATACTTCAGACTTGATTGCTTTAGAGTAATCTAGAAATACCATTTTTATCATTTAAATGATGAAACAAGAAACACTTTTTTAAAAAAAATCTTGACCTTACACTGCATTTGTAGCTTCAATATCCAAAATGTGATTTAATTTCCCACAAGATAAATTCTTGCCAATGTATCACGTTTTGTTGAATGAGAATAAAATATTCTCACTTAAGCATTTAAGGCCTGTGTATGTGGTATTTCATATATTAATCCTAACACTTATACTGCATATGTTAATTACACTGAAACAATGAATTCTAATGGATTATCTTTAATTGTGGTATCTCTCCTTGCATGCAAATGGAAACTGGAATCCATCTAAACTGTGCAACAGCATCACTTCAAAATTAAACGTATTAGAACCTCTTTAACATGCTGAATGCACAAGCAAGTAAATTTATCAAAGTCGTTCTACATTAAAAACCAATTTAAAATAAGTTCCATCAACAGAATTGTTTCAGACATTGTGTCTTTCTAGGTTTTAGAACACCTGTTTGCAAGTAATTGTTAAAGCAGATAAAGACTTTGTCATTGTTTTTTCCAACACAGTCCTTACCACCTTTGAAATCAAAGCAGAAACTCCTCAGCAACTTCCCTCTCCAGGCTTTCCAAACTTCATGCATTTACATACACAGCTAGAGACCTCATTCTCCGGACTCTCTTCTCCAATAACAATTTCACTCGACTTCTCAGGAAGTTTTGGTTTTAAACTTTGTTTTGAACCTTCACAAGCACTTTCTAAACCTCAGATCAGGCAACCCTGGAATTGAACTAGTTGGATAAACACAGAAGAGGAAATAGTGTTCACACCTACAAATAAGAGCAATACTGACTGACCGCTTCTGCAAATTCTGTCCCATCTGCTTTGGGCCATTTTCCATTTTAAACCATGAGCTATCGACATTCTGGATGAAGATAAATGTGCATCCTGGATTCTATCAGGATTGAAATAGATCATAGTAATTTTATGCTTTCACATAGTCATGCCTGTAAAACTTAAATAAAATTTTAACGTTGTTAACATGGTTTAATCCAATTTCATGACAGAACTTTACTAGACAGATTTACTCCCCACCTCTTCCTCTTTTACTCAGAGAAAAACAACATTCCCTTGTGTAATTTAATTCAGAAAACGGGATTCTCTCAATGAAGCAAGAAAGACAATGTCTGTCTTGATTTTGTTCTTAATCAGTTGTTTAAGTACAGATCCTAAGCAGTCATCTCACTACCATAAACAAAACTATGGGGGATACACCATCTCCTGCTCTGTATCTTGATTGAAATTATTATAGATTGAACAGGATTTATCAGGTTTTTGCTGTACTTTGTAATTCAGTGACTGTACATTACCAACTGAAAAAAAAAAAAAAAAATTACATTCTGTAGCGAAACAGAAAAAAAAAACGCCAAGTTTTTCAGGAAATACAGCATCCCAATATTACATCAGACGGCAAATGACTTAAGTACTGAACCAACCCCACAATAAAACTATGTCTCATGAAAACTGCAGTTTCATTTGTTTGCTCACTGAGCTTCCTTCTATTTACACTGAGCTAGAGATTAGCTTGATCTTTATGAGGGTGCAGAAGCAGAAAGGAGCAAGGCAACACCCTCGACTATTCACCTTAAACTCAAGCATAGTCAGATTTTCAATGATCTGTGATCACATATGCCATCCCCTGCTTTTAATGCTTGGAACTGCACTAAGTGATAGCAAGTAACTTACCTAGGCTTACATAAAAGGAAAGGAAGGTAAGCAATGAAGGCAAGATGACTTGTATAAATGAGATTAAAATACTGCTTAAGTATTTGAGGACAAACTGTAGGGATCTGGACAAGAATGAATAGGTTGTTTCCGTTTCATGTCTAAAAGTTGATATCTAAATAAAACCTTAATTTCCTTTGCATTTGAAAAACTCTTCCAGAAAAAAAAAAAAAAAGACCATAGCAAATAAATTCAGGGACATTCTTCAGATTAGTTTTTCCACACAATCTCCAGGAAAAACAAACAAAAAAAAATAATTAATAAGATCCATGCAAAAAGTTGCACATTCCCAATAAGGTGTGTTACACAAAAAGTCTTTGGCCATGGCCAAAAGTGGTACGAGTTTCTCCAGAATCTATTTCCAGAACTGAGGAAATATTTTTAACCCCACAGGGTTAAGGACTTTTAACCCCATGAATTTCAGTTTGATATATAAGAGCAACACAGAAGCAAATCTAACAAGCATACGGCATACTTTGCCAGAATGCTAACTGTCTGGTTTTGCTGCCGTCTGATTTTATTATTAATTTGTCATCATTAACCTCCTGTTTATGCAGACTTGCATACAAAACTCACCCACAGTAAGCATCTGCAAAAAAAGAACTGTACTAAAAGATCCAACAGTGATCAAAATCAAGACAAATTATCAAAAGCCTTACAAAATAACACCATACTCCACCCTGACTGGGAATTACTTTTCCAGAGTCATTCATGAGTGCTGATCACCAGCCGACGCACACCGCTATTGTTTCGACATACGCCACACAGATCCCGTTCTTCCTCACTGCCTTGATTAAAAATTTGGCTTAGAAAGAAGTTTACGTTGTTCCTTTCAACAACCGCAGCAGCTACTTCCAGGCCACCGGCCAGCCACAGGGCAGGAGAGTGGCAGAGGCGAGGCAGCCACCCCCTTCCCTTCCCGAGGCACAGGAGCCCTGGCCACTCAAAGTGCTATTGCAGAGAGACAGTGTGACACCCTTGATAGAATTAGGGGTTTTGAATTTATCTATATTGCATTTTTACGCAGGCACACGTCAAGCGTGAACGATCGATAAAAGCTTCAAGAGCTCCCTCTGCTGCCAGCAAATACATATCTCAGCTGCTCTATCCAAACCCGCTGGTAGCTGACAGAAAACATCACCTTCCCGTCTCTCCCTCTAAGCATATATATCGTGTGTGTGTGCGTCTGTGTGTGTGTCTGTGTGTGTGTGTGTAACCACATAGGTATGTGGAAACCTTGAAAAATAAGATTTGGGAAACGTTGATGTAATTGAGCATTTTAATTTAACACTCTAACATTGCTGCTTTTAAAGGATAATTATTTTTACTGTAAAACATAAACCAGAGCCCAGAAGAAACAAGATCAGGTGACTAACTGAAAATAAGCAAGGAAAGGATGGCTAAAGGAGGACAGGGGAGGACGGATGGGGGATGAGTGGACCAGAGGTTTTACACCTATAAAAATGAGGGATTATTTTGATAGGAAAAAAGATTCATCAATATATCCTCCTTTGCATAAGACAAGCTGCAGCTATACTTCATGCCGTTGTGCCTCTACAGCACTAGGGGCTGCACACATATAATCTAAGAGATGTTTCAATTAAGATACAACAGGCCTGGTCTACAAAGACCTTACACAAACCCAAGGCAGAGCAAGAGCCGAACTGCATGTGCAGGCAGCGGGTCAAGCACCACCCACCTCTGGTACTCACCATGGCTCTGCACTAAGGCCCACCTCTGTCACAGCTGAGTTAGTATCTCTTCTTACCTAAACTTACTAGCAAAATACACCACCAACCCACTCATCCCTGCAGCCACAGATAGTTCAGAGGTCGCTTACTTTAACACCACAGACAGCTTTCAGACCTCGCTGGGAGGGAGGTCTCCTCACAGGATTCTGCCATCTTCATGGTTCCAGCACTATAGGCCCAGCATCTTTCTTTTCTGATTGGTTAGAGGTACAGTCTCCACTTTCCCAAACTGCTCACCTTTTTCCTCTTCTTGTGCCAACTCTACATATTCCTTTATCGGTTTTGGCTCACAAACTGATCTTAACCTGCTGGGAACGGAGCTTTGAGGCTGACAGGGAGCAATGCAGCTCTGTGCTGTGGCAGTGCGAGCAGCCAGCCCAGCTATGGGTGATGCACAAAGGAGGTGAAACGCTGCATCCAGAGCAAGAGACACAAAGTATGGCAAAGGTGAATAGACCAGCAGCACCTTATTGCGCACCCCCTACAACTGAAGGGGAAATTAAGAAAAAGCAAGGATACAGAAAACAGGAGAAATGGAAATTACATCCACAGCATCTGCCAGCACTTTGCACCTAACTGCCAAACTTCCTCAACAAAGTTATGAAATACACAACTTCATAAAACACTGAGAAAAAAAAAAATCCAAATCCATCTTTACGGATGTCATATATAGACAGCTAAGGCTTAACCACTCTGTTTTCTTATTTGTTAGCAGCAGTATTACACGCTTAGCAGGGAAAAGGAAAGAACAGGCCTAAAGTGGCAGGAGTGTTGGGACTAGATCCTTCCAACCCATAGTATGATTCTGTGAAAGTGCACAGAAACCCCAGTTTAATAGATACAAATTGATTCATACTTCAAACTACACGTGGGATACAGGTGTGAGTACTCAAAATAAATTAAAAGTTCAGGAAACTGAATTCCTTAGGAGACACAGCCTCATGTTCCAACCCAGTAGGCACTTTCAAGTATTACCAGAACAGTCTGTATGCTCTCCTCTCATCAAGAGATGAACAATCTCATAAACAGGTATGTTTTAACCCATATCATTTTGTATTAGTATGGAGTAAGTACAAACTCAATTCATTTTAGAGAAAAAAAAAAAAAAAAAACCACAAAAATACCAGAAACACAAAACCAGAAAACAAATATATGTGACACCCTTCCCTCCTGTCTCCCTATTGTGCTTTTAGTGCCTACCTTCCCTCTTCTGTCTTTCAGTTTGGCTCTGGTATGTGGTACCAAAAGCAGCCACATCTCCCAGGAGGCTGAGGAGCCCCCTGATCCATGCTGTATACAGACACACTTCAGGAATCCTGGGACTTGGCTTCGCTTCTACAGAAAGTGAATTGATGCAACATCTATCCACAGACCTGAAGTACACAGAAAAACACTTGTGCTTAAGGTTTTGGGTTTCTTTTAAATGAGACCATCTGGCTGAAATAACACTGTCTTTCTACAACTGACACACAAAACACTTGCGAGTACAGGAATCACTGCAGATAGCAATTTCGTCAAGGTTTCTGTGACTGTGAAAAATAGGGAGACTGTTCAGAAAGAAAAGAACAGTGAGCTACGAAGTACATTAGAGCATGTTTTCCAGCTGAGGTTGTTTATAAAGAGATTCAGTAATAAAAGAAATGCTTTAATCCTTACCGTGTTTCAAAAATACAGTGCACATGCGCTTTGTGCGCTTTACAGGTAAAATCAGATTTTATTAAAGATAGAAGTGTTTTGCTCCAACAGCATGAGGTAGGATCCTGAATTTTGTCATAATACTGTACTAAAAATACAAAGTGTCTGTGCTGGTGAAAAAATAACAGAAGTATTATCCATGTGAAAAGAAAATCCATCTGGAAAAAATTCTTGACGTTTCTTTTGATGACTATGCCAGTCCAATTATAACAGAATTTCTCAAACTTTAATACAGCAAGCCTCTTGGATTCCAATACATACACATATTATCTAATAAAAACTGTGTATTACATGAAATTACAATCTTCTGTCTGTATCTTCTGTCAAAGCTTGTTGATATGGTTATATTGCATTTGGTTTTAAACTTCAATATGAACTGAAATTGTCACTGAAAGCATTAGAAAGTGAAGGAAAAGGGGGCAAGGAGAATACAGGCTAAGGGAACAAGAAGTAATATAGTATATTACTCTCAGGTTATTTTGTTATGCAGAAAAGGAACAAAAAAAAAATCCCCCAAAAAGGGGATCAGAAAGTGTGTTCAGTTTCCAGAAGCTCCACAATCTGTATCTCAATTCTCTTCAAAAATTAAAGCCTGGAGGAATTTTTGTTTGTTTCTTTAATTCTGAATATAAACCACAGCTGTGTATAAACCTCTAAAATTCAGATGCAGATCTCAAAATAGACTTTTTCTGATGTAGGTAGGAACACTGAAATAAACAAGAAAAACACTCCTGCAAATAGCATGGTACACTGATAATCACATTTCAGCCAGCCACAACTTGCTTTGAGCCTCCTTGACACCACTGATATACAAAACCTCATCTTTAAGGCCATTTACAGATCAGTCATCTATGGGAACGTAATGCGACAAATTAAGCATTGTAGTATCACAGAGGGACACAGGCCAAGAGGAAGCAACTGCCAAGAGCTTCCTGTCATTTTTAATTTTTTGTTCCATACCTCACGAAAACAATTGAGAATAAAGATAGTATTGTGTACCTATTAAAAGCTCAATGTCAAACATAGTAAGTTATTTTTTAAGCTTTTTATAAAGATTGCAATTTAAAGTTATTAAAGACTTGATCCTTTAAAGGTAAAAGGCCTTTAAGATAATCAGAAACAAGCATGGATTAAAGCACAGATTTTGTTCTTTCCCATGCAAAACATGGAACTAAAGTAACATTTGCACTTTTCCTTTCTCAAGAATATAGAACTACTCTGAAGTATATCACACCACAACCTAATCTTCTCACTACCTCCATAAACAAAAACTTAAGATGCAAATTATACAAGCTGCATTATACACTAAGACTGTGCAAAGGTGAAGTTTCACAGAATGGATGCAGGCTTAAAGAACTCACAAGCCAGCTTAAGAATCAATATTTTTTATTTACTGCTTGGTAGTACAAAAGTTGTATATAAACTATTTTGTTAAAAATACATCTGATATGCAAATTTAAGAAAGGCAGATTAATATGGCAGTATCCATATCCCTACAAAATAGCGGAGTGTAGTGTTAAATGCACTTCAACAGGCACAGTTTCTAAATCCTCTTATTGAAGTAACAATGCACAAATTCAATTCTTGCACATATCAGGTCTTGCAATACCTTATGTATTTTATACAGGTAAATAATGCTTTACATATCCAACACATTTTCATTTCTTTTATTCTACATATCTCCAATGGAATTAAAATAGAAACTACTTTTAAATTAAGTAAAAAAATACATATTTCTGTTTCAGCTTTCTTCCATCTTTTTGGAAATTTTACTTGCAATACTAACTCATCATGTATCAGAACATGATAAACAACATTATCAAAATAACCCCCCTTTTTGCTTTAAAGCTTTTGGAACAGTCTATAACCGTGTATGTCCTTTGTGAGAGTTACTTAAACAGCTTGGTTTTGCCCAATATTCTCTTTTACCAGTAAAAGTTATGGCTCTCAGTCCTTTGGAAACTGAAGTTAATTACTATAACCAATACTAATTAAGTTCTTCTAGAAATATTAGCTCTTCATATAAATAATTAAGTGAATCTTGAAGAAGGAAAAAGGAAAATATCAACAATATTAAATGTATGCCTTTAAGGAGAGTTTGGTGTTTATCTTAAAGAGATTTCCTAAGTAAGATTTAAATTAATGGGAGCAGGGTTGCTAAAACACTCAAGTTCCAGACCTGGCTGAACAGTTATTTTGGGTTCTCAAGGATGGACAATATCTCTAAAAAATTCACATTTTAAAAGGAAAAAATAAACCATTTAATCTTTTCATAACTTTACTTGATTATGGGTTGTTTTGGGGTTTGTTTGTTGTTTTGTTCTCCTCCAAATACAGCATTGGGGAAATGTATATATTATTAAGAGTATGTACAGATTAAGTGTCGTCAGCAGGTCAAGGGAAGTGACTGTCCCCCGCTACTCAGAGCCTCATGAGTACTTTGCTCAATTCTGGGGCCCCCAACACAAGAGGGGTGTGGACCTGTTGGAGCAAGTCCAGAGGAGGCCATGAAGATGATCAGGGGGCTGAAGCACCTCTGCTATGAAGACAGGCTGAGAGAGATGGTCTTTCTC
Organism: Psilopsiagon aurifrons; assembly: GCA_025447955.1. Lineage (NCBI taxonomy): Eukaryota > Metazoa > Chordata > Aves > Psittaciformes > Psittacidae > Psilopsiagon > Psilopsiagon aurifrons. The sequence continues at coordinate 15,612 of JAOEHY010006119.1, read as the reverse complement.
AGACTGGAGAAGAGAAGGCTCCCGGGAGACCTTATTGCAATCTTTTAGTACCTAAAGGGGCCTGTGAGAAAGCTGGAGAGGGACTTTTTACAAGGGCATGTAGTGTCTGAACAAAGGGGAATGGTTTTAAGCTGACAGAGGAGGTTTAGATTAGACAATGGGAAGAAATTCCTTACTGTGAGGGTAGTGGGGCCTTGGAACAGGTTGCCCACCCCTGGAAGTGTTCATGGCCAGGCTGGACAGGGCTTTGAGCAATCTGGTCTGGTAAAGGAGGTCCCTGCCCATTGCAGGGAATTTGGAACTAGATGATCTTTAAGGTCCCTTGCAACCCAAACCATTCTATGATTCTATGAAGTCCAGGTAGTATCTCATGGATACAAGTAGAAGACAGAGCATCTGCAACACATACTTTCAGCAAGAGTGAAAAGAAACTTCACGTTTCCTGGGAAGACATGGGAGTATCTAACACATACCCATCGAGGCTAAATTTTATCTTTATACGCATTGATTGTTAACACTGTGTAAACTGATGAAGAAACCAAATTCTCAGATATGAAGGAGAAACACAGTTTAGAGCACTTGGACTAAAAGGAGTGAAAGTATGAATTTAAAATAAAACAATTCCAAAACACTGATTTTAATCGAGTTAATAAAATAGATTAAATTACTTTATAGTTCTCAGAATACAGGGCAATCTCTACTAAAATGCATTATATTAGAACTTATATTCTTAGGCACTCAGAACAAATGACATTTTTCAGTTTCTATTACACAGCAGTTTGCTGAAGTACTGCAAAGATTTGCCTCCCCATAACAAGTAACGAAGTAGAAAACATGATAAGTTGACACAAAGAATTAATATCACAAAACCATCACTAATATTTTTAGCAGTAAGTCATACTTCGAACATGAAGGGAGTGACACTGGCTCAAGATTTCAGTGCCAATGAAAAAAAGCTACCCTCAGCCCAATAAAGCCACTCTGAAGTACCTTCAGTATATACTCCAGAAAATTTTTTATGCCAGATACTCCATATCCTTATCTAATGTTTGAAATATGTTGCCTTAGCTTAATTAGGAGCCTGTGGATAAAAACAAAAGAAGGCAGAACTATTAAGCATTCTTCAAACACAAGCGAGTAGGTACAAGAAAACAGGAAAACAAGTGGCACTGAGGAAAGTAACCTTTCCAAGAGCTTACACAACTACATAGAAAAAAAAAATGCTGTTCAGCCTATGTCAAGTAGTAAGGGGGAGTAAAGAGGAGGAAAACACAATTTAACATCTGCATATAACTGAGCCACTCTAATGTGAAGTAACCTTTAGAGTCCAAGGGCTTATGTACTAAAGGCACATATGCAGATTTTGGCTGACATAATGATCTCCCTGTATGTTTTGCTTGGCTACTAGTGGTTAGATTAAAAGGATATTTTCATCTTCCAAAGGCTTGCCTTTATCTCAGCAAACACTTGTCAATTCTGAAGGGGCAGAACAAAGGAGAAAAATCCAGATGGACTAGAGGGGTGAACACAGTTTATCCATAGGGTAATCATATTACAGGTAGCACTGAGCTCACTAAAAATGCTTGTCTAAGTACAAAAAAAAAAAAAATAAAAATTAAGATTTCATAAGTCTTTTACCTGTCCTGTCTAAAACCTTAGGTTTTCTCTCCAAGATGAAGCCCAACATTTGATACGAGGTCCACACAGGGCAATAATATATAAGTGTCTAACTCTTAATGGCTTTTCACCAGTAAAATCAGTGTTTACCCTTGCATGGATGCCACCACAGAACTTGTAAAATGCAATAATGTCATAAATACATTTCCTTAAATAGTATGCTTTTCTTGGGAGTTTTCAGTTTTCTCCACAGTGCCAGCAAACAAGCTTCTTCTAAAAGTTCCACCTGCAAGAGAATAAAAATAAGCCTAATTAACAGAATTAGTTTTAGAATGAACATACCACAATTAAAAAGTTAGCAGACACTCCGAAACAGGGAAAAGTGCCAGAATCACAGGAAGTGGTTGCTGTGCATTGCAAGTTTAGCATGAGAAATCCTAAAGGAAAGAAACTGAAAATTTAGCTGGTACTTATGAAAATGATGGACAAACACATGGACAAACTAACAAATCACATCACAGTGCAAAGCACACAACTGTGAAAGGATACTAAGAATGAAAGATGTTACACAGGTTCAATGTGCCAGTACTTTAAGGTTTTGTTTACCTTACAACAGATAACTTACAACAGATGTGCAAGAGCTCAACTCAAAATTCTGAATTCAACCATCAGCTGTCTACCACTTTATGTGCCACTAAGCATATTCTAAATAAACTTAAGCGATGAAATGGAATCTGCTGAAAACATGGACCTTGGAGACATGGAGAAGACATGCTACAGCTTCAAATGACACAGCCAGAAAGAACTAGGATAAGCTGAAGTACAATAGAGGTCACTTTAAGAAAACACTTGAGAACATGTCAGTTTAGGGAAAAAAAAAACCCTGAACTCATAAAGCAGCAATGAACGCAAGCAACCAGCAATATTACATCATTCAGGTACTGCCCAACCACACCCAGGAATACCATTTCATACAGGAACTCTCAAGGAACAGGCCACAAAGCGCAAATCCACTGCCTCAAAAAGCTGGAACAAACCTTTTCTGTCAACAGTTAAATACACATTTGTGTCTCCCTTCTTCCTCTGCATCTGAAGATCTGAGTCAAATTCTCCAAAACTATATGCTTTGTAGAGTAAATTTATTGGCTGAGGGTGCAGAAGTCTTAAATGATACTTATCTGTCCAGTTTCTGTAAATTAAGCTATAAAGATTTATTAGAAGTCTGAAGTAATTGAGTAAAGGTCTTAACTACTACTTGTTTATATGTGAACAGCTTTGCACAGCAGTGGACAAAAACTACCTTACAGCCATGCTAAGGAACAGTGTCATAGTCTTTCAAGCAAGATCTGTTTATTTTTTTGTAGTGCACATCAAACAAGCCTGGAAAGTTTCCCAGATGATTTACAAAATAGCTCTGTTGGACTGGAGAGACCTTTACAAAAGATTCTGCTATTAGAACATTTGTTTTCAGAAACGGCAATACTTTAATCCTAAGGGAGGTTCTACAGTAAAAAGCTGCTGTAGATGGACATTTCAATTTTTTTATAGCTATACTATCTTATCTCCCTAGAGAGCAGCTTATTTTTAGATTACAGTAGTAATGGTTTAAATTTAGAGAACAAATTTTAGGTAATTACAGGGAATACATTTTTCATTTAGGAGAGAACAAATTAGACAGAAAACGACTACGAAACGTTCTTAGAGTCACTTAAAAAGGTTATTTTTTCGTTTTTTCTAAATCAAAGTGCACTGGAATTGACTTTATTTTCATATATGCCTTTTTCTATTTCAAATATTCAAAGAGACTAAGTAAAAAAATCGCATTAAGAAACAGTCTGATCATGCTAAATTTAGAGATACAGGAAAGAAAGACTAGTCACAGAAGTAACAAAACAATGAGCTGGCCCTGAAAAAGTCAATGCAGCTAGTGAAGGAAGAGATTATTTCTTCTTACATTTAGCTAATAACGATTCTTTAAAAAGGAAGAGAGTAAAAAGAAAGAACATCAACAAAATAACTGCTGAGCACCAGGACATAATTCTGAATCAGAAAGGAAGATTAGTTTGTCTTTCACTGACATCTGTAGATCCTTTGCAGATTACAAAGCAGCAGTAAGTCAGCAGCCACTAGAAAGCTCTAATTTGCCAAAAATTGCCATAAAACAAAAAGCAGAAACAAAACACCCAGTCATCCTTACAGCTACCCACCTTCCAAGGCATCTGTATTTACATTGGGTCTGACCAGCCTTTGTCCAGTTTGGTCTTACCAATGTCCAGCAATAAAGATAGGACATCTTACTTCAACTCCTTCATTTTTGAAACCTCAACTCCTTTGCAAATTAGCTCACTATTTACCTTCTAACCCACTGAGCAAAAAGAATTTACTTTATTACACTTCACAGAGTTTTAAACATTTGGTAACATACCACATCTCCAAGTCTTTCTTTCTCTCTGACAGTGGTTCCAAAAAATTGGGTATAATTTAATGACAAGGCACAGAGTCCAGACAAATACAAACTCCTTAGTTCAATAGTCCTAACTGTGCTGCCAATAACAGTTGGTAGGAAGTATCCCACTGCATACCAGTTCTCTTTGTCTTCCTCTCTTAATTGATACAATTACAGAATGTCTTCATAATGAATAGAAAAACAGATATAAAGAAAAGGTCAAATCTCAAACCTTGGCTTTTCAAATTTAACTTCAAGACACTCAAGGGGGTTTGGGTTTTGTTACATTTTTAAACACACAATTTCCACTTGTGCATTTCCTTTCGTATCTGAAGTCCCTAAGAGTCTGAAATGGACTGAGCTGCGACAACATGACTTTGCTCTCTTAGCATATGGAGTACTTAGCACTGTGCACTTTGTTCAATGTCTTCAAACCTAGTGCCTTTTGTCACCCCAGAACCCCTTTCTTCCTAAAGGGAAAGCTCTGTATTTGAATTACATTTACGTAAAATCACCTTTCCCCTTCGGATGATCAGTGTGTCATCAGTTAGAAGCAAATCACATTGACTTACAGGGGCTTTTCCCCCCAGCTGTTACCAAAAACAAATCCAAAACCAAACCAAAAACAGTCAAGGCTGCATTCCAAAGCCATGCTGGACACATCGACATGCTTCATGGGGCACCTCAAGCAATTCACTGAACTTTGATGACGCACAAGAAAACCCCAACCTCCTTAGTGACCTACCTAGATCCCTGTGATATGAGCATTTTTATGTGTCTCCATTCTTATTAGCCATAGCTCCACTGATCTATCAGAGAAGTACCTTGTAAGCAGTCACTTACATAAAAGCACACAGTACAATGCAGCAAGCATAAGGATGAAGCACTTAAGTTATTCCAGTGCTGCAGCTGTCAGCAGCATTTGTTTCTTCTGGGTAATCAGCACATTGCAATTAAATCTGAACCATCACTTACTGCAAAAATTAATATGCAGACATTTAATTTCTTGGGCCACCCTCCACAAAGAGTTTATTTCAACATCTACTCTCATTTCAAAGTCTAAATAAACAATTAGATAACAATTTGGTGGATAATTTAGCCGTTACAAATTTACCATTAATTGAGCAAATATAATTTTTTCAAACTTCTCTAGCAACTTTTTTAAATTGAAAGATGAATTTTCATGCAGAACTGATACATTTTCAACTTAATTTCTCATTATTGATTACCTTCACTTATTTGACAACATACAACTTTCAGCATGATTTCCCACTGTTTCTTACCTGCAGTTCACTCCGAGCTTCTCCTCTCTCGCATATCCTGCTTCACAGGTGTAGCAGCCACCTCAGTGTCTTCCTGTTTTGCAGGTGTGGCAGGCATATCACCATTGATACTCTCCACACCAGTAACAGACATCAAGCTTTTCCGTTCTTTGGAATTCGATTTGTGCTCCACTTTTGTGACTCTAAATCTGAGGTAAGCAAAAGAAAATCTGTATTTCCTCTGATGAGTTAGATCGTGCTCAGAACCCAGTGTAAGGACAGGAACATGTTTTAAGGTCCCCAAGAACATCAGAGCTGACACCCACAAGAGACCAGCTTCACTTCAAAGCAATCTTCCTTCCCATTACCTACATGTACTTGTAATACTCACTATTGCTAAATCACACTTTCTCTGGGAATTATTTTTTCAAGCAGAATCCACAGATAGCATACTACTTCTTAGAAGAGTAATTTTCTAAGACAACTACAACATAAGCTAGGAATTAAAAATAGCAAAACAGAATGGTTTGTATAGCTCACACTTACTTGAAAAATACCAAAATCAGAAACAGAGGAATTTATTAGTGTGCAATCCTTGTTTCTTTTTAGCCAGTATCAATAGAGCAATAGCTATGGATTTATACCCCCAGTAAATCCCCATCTATTTACATAATAATAAAAAAATAATAATAAACCCAACAAACACAAACCAAAACCAACAACCCATGTTTATTTCTTCCAAAAATAACCTCAGTCTAATAGTAACAAGGTTACAAGAAACAAATCACTGATGCTATAAACAGCGTAGAATCAATAGGTACCTGATTCAAAATGGGCCACTGCATCTTCCCTAAGAAAACCATACAATAAAATGATCCAAGCCTTACCTTCCCACAGAAAGGACGGTAACTTCTCCGATACGACTTCTTCTGTGCTCTTTAGATTTATGAGCGGGCTTTATGAGGTGCCATCGTTTGTGGCTACAGCGAGTACAAACATCCTGTTCTATTGCTCCTCCAACAGTATGGAAATGATGGCCTTTACAGCTGTGCTTAAATGGAATAACACCAGGTGACAAAGGAGATCCTGGGCTTGTTGGACTCCCAGGAGAGGTAGGAGATAAAGGGCTGTAGGAAAAAGTATAAAGGAAATTTAGTGTTTACTATAACATCCTGTTTCTTAAAAAGGAAAAGAAGAGTTAAGATATACCCTTCAGTTATGCCTGTGAATAACTATTTTTTTTAGGGACCATTTATTTGTGAGGATGTCTGGTTTAAGGCTCCCTCCAATATTGTATTTTTGCAGTTAAAAATCACTTTGATAAATTAATTCAGCTGCAGTCATGTGGTTAAGATAATTAACGCAAAGAAAAAGGAAAGGTAAACAAAAAAAATTAGGCTAAAAGAAAACAGTTTACCTGAAGTTATACTAATGAAGGCATGTAATCAGCTTGTTAAATTCACACTTGGACAGCTACAGAAACTATTTTAATGTTGTTACAGTATCTTCAAGAAATCACAAAAGAGCATTGCCCTACAACACAGCAAAGAGGCAAAACTCTCTACCACGAAGAAAAAAGGACTCAACAGATAATTTGGCTTAAGCTTCAGAAAAGCTTGCTTTTTTCTTAAAGTACTTTGAAACAAAGAAAAAGCAGTATAACCACCAAGAAGTATTTATTGAGAACATCTAATTAAATTCAATCTGATTTTCTTCTAAACCAGAAAAGCAGGTAGCATATAGAGAAACCAGAAGATGTACTTTTTTTGACTTCAGCATCAATTTTGACACCATGTTGCAACACATTCTCCTAAATCAAGCTTCTCAGTGCATTAAAGGTGAAACTTCTGGAGCTTAAGGTAGCACACCTTGTTTGAAACAAACAAAAAAAAAATACAGGAAATACCATGAAATTACATATTAGTAGCTTACTATGGAACTGGAAAGGCACACTAATGTGGTTATTCTGGTCCTGATGATATTCAGTGTTTTAAATAGTTCCTTGTGTAATAGAGCAGAAGAGTAACTAAAGTACCCATGAACTTTGAGTCACCCACAGTAACTGTAGAGGACAAGATGAGAAATGAGTTTGATCAAAAGAGAGCATGTATATGAAAGACACATTCACGCATACATAAACCTTACTAAAAGTACTGGCTGTATTGCAGGAAGGACAAAACAAATTTCAGTGCTTTAGCAGAAAAGCCTTATAAACCCAGATCACAAAGGAACTAGCGAGAGGATCATTCTGCAGAAAAACGTGAAGATCACAAGGCTAAACATGAATCATTATGATGTTGTTGCTTCAAAGGACAATTTTTACAGTGGAAATAACAGGAGTATAACCTGCGAACCCTAAAGTTACATTACTCAGCATTAATCATGCCTCAGCTGATCATTCCATCCAGTTTCGGAACTGTTATTTCAAGAAAAATACTAACAAGCTGAAGAGACTCCAAAGGAGAACAGACAACCAAAAGAAAGAAAACATGCAGTAAAAGACAGGAGTTACTTGGATGCTTATTGTCAAAACAAAAATATCGACATGAGACATTTAAAGGTCTTCAAACACATAAGAGAATGCTATTAAGGGAAATCTGTTCAACATCTGAAGCAAAGACAGGAACTAATGGCTTTAAGTGGCAGAAGTGAAGATTTTGCTTAGCCATTACTTTTCTTATCATTACGAAATGTTTCAAAGCGCATCAAACTTAGAAAAAAAAAATACAGTGGATTTGCACTTAAGTTACTAAAGCTTTAGAAGTATCTGTCAGAAATTATATAATTATTTTCCCTTTCCTTTACCTTTTGCATTCTAATTCACCACTGAAACAATAGTTAAAATTCCCCAAAAAACATCACCCATACCTACGCAAAAAGACTGAGTTAAATTCAAATATTTCTGCTGCACCGTAAGTTTAAAAATAACCCCTGTACTTGAGAATAACTCCTTAAATTCCTTTTTTTCTACAATAACCAAGCCTCTTAGCATTAAACAGATGGTTTAAGAGTTTAAATGGTTGCATACTCAACCCTTTGTTTTGCTAAAGCTACACACTCCTACTTATTTTATTAGTGATACAGTACTATTTGAACCTTTATCTTCTCTACCTTGAACACGAATGCAGGGTTACATTTGAAAAGTAGAGTAATACAGGTATTAATTAAAGGTACTTATGTACAGATATACATAAATGATGCATCTGCAATTCAAGGAATGAACTACTTTCTCTATGCAATTCTCTAAATGTGTAATGAAAAAAGTAAGAAGTGGGTCAGCCAACGTATATTCACAGAATCATAGAACAGTTAGGGTTGGGAAGGACCTTCAGATCATCCAGTTCCAACCCCTTCCCATGGGCACAGGCACCTCACAATAAACCATGCCACCCAAGGCTCTGTCCAACCTGGCCTTAAACACGGCCAGGGATGGAGCATTCACAACTTCCCTGGGCAACCCATTCCAGTGCCTCATCACCCTTCCAGTAAAGAATTTCTTCCTCATATCCAATCTAAACTTACATTACCATGATTATAAAAAAAAGTAAACCAAGAAACACAGAAAGAAATGTCTATTTCAAGTTAGCATCCATACAAAAAAAACAAGTGCTGCTTATGTTTTTTCAAATCAGAGGAACTTTGGACTACGCCAAATTTTAAGTAACTTCACCGTGAAGCAAACAAGTATTGCAGCCTCTGTAAATACCTGACCCCAAAAGCAATGAATCCGTATCGGACACCTAGAACACACACCCAGAAGAGCCAGTTACTAACCCAGGACATACATTAAAACTGACTGACTCAGAGATACCACAAACAATGTAAATCAATGGAAATCAACGTATTATTGTCTTAGCTGGCAAATCAAGGACCTGATGTACTCAGGAAATAAAATCCTTGGGAAGGGTACATTTTTTGTTGCCTCAGGAAACATGCATTAAGAAGATGAGTAATTACCTTTCAGGTTCAAAGACACTGCTATCTGCTACCATGGCTTTTAACACATCAGCATTTGCTGCAATGAGAATAAAACAGAATTCTTCAGAAGTGCACAACTCTAACCTCAGAAAAAGCAAACAGCAAAATTAAAGGTCCTCAAAGAAATTTCATTTAGAATAAAGACAACTGCATTATGCATATTTCCAAAAAGGCACAAGAGAAAATTAGGCAAAAAAAATAATTGTCAATATAATTCTATGTGATTTTCTTAACATGAGCTACTAAAAGTGCAGTTCATATTGCACTCAAAGCTCTGTCCCAATTAAGCCATGTAACACGGCTATCTGCACAACACTCCCAGACAAGGTCTCAGGAAAGTTTAAAACATCAATTTGACCACAGGATTATCATCACCTCAGATATATATATAAAGCAACTTCAGATGAAAAACACCGGTCTAATTGAGCCCTACAAAATGCAAACTAATTATCAGCCAAGAACAACCCACTGCTCATATATTCTGAAATACATATGGGCTACGTTTAATCCCAGCCTCCATGAAAAATATACAAACTCAAAGCCCTGTCATTTATTAAGTAAAAAACTCAAACAACAACAAAAAACCAACCAAAAAAAACCCAAGAGAAAAACAAGCAAAAAACCCATAAACCAACCCAAAAATACAACTTTTCCAGAGGACTGGTCTTCATTCAAAAATAACTCAAAGCTAGCTCAACACTTCAGAGAACTTCAATTTACATGAAAGTAAAATTGAAAGACTTCAGGTTCTTGTGCTATAAAAACATCAACTCTCCTGAATGTTTCTTCTACTAGGCAAGTAAGTTCTGAACTAACCAAGCATTCCATGGGCTGCTTAACTCTGATTTTATTTTTGCAGTCATATCATCTTCTTTATCCTTGATTCTGCAAGCACAGCACATAAAATAAGTGCGAGCCTACCGTATACTCTCAGTTATGCACAAACCTGTCAGAGAACAGCTGCAAAAATCATTTCAAGAGAAAAAATTTAATCTGGTCAAATCAAACATTTCCACATGCTTTAAACATTGCCACTAAGGAAGCAACCTTGAGCTTTTCTTTCACAAACAAAAGGATGAACTACAAAAAAAAAAATCAAACACCCAAATATTTAAAGTATTAAGAAATGCATGAACCAAAGTTACCATACAAAATAATTCTCGGGTAAGCAAAACCTTCCCTATTTGGTTTGAAGTTATTGCCTTCTATAGGCAATCTCTAGAGTTAAGCATGTACAAAATGGTTATTAAATAAAAACACGTGAACATACCATACTTCAGAATATCTGAAAAAAACAACTTATTTGTTATAGAACACCGTAACTTGAACATCACAATACTATACCTTCATTTTTCATAATGTAGTTAACAATTTGTCCCACAGTGTCGCTATTCTCATGTACAGTTTCATTCATTTCTGTGTAAGGAAATAAATATATTATCAATACCTTGGGCTTCCAAATCAAGAAGTGAGTTATTTTAAAACAAAGAAAAAACAAGACACCAAGCTAAAACCAAAGCAAACACCAGAAGAAATTACTTCAAAAGACAGACAAGATCTATTGTCACTTCAGAGGGAAAGCTTAGAGAAGACTTTCTAGTCCTTATTCAGGAAAAAATACAAGCACAAGTTCATGGAGTCTAGACGTGAGCTATAACATATTAAGACTTGACTAACTTGAATTAAAGTTGAATTTCAAGAGTGTACGTCAAAACTCCTGCTATATCTAGTAAGAAAGAGACAAGAGTATTTTTCATCCTAACAATAGGGAGGGGAAACAAACAAAATCATTAGTCTGCCCAAGTCACTGTTTTAAAATAGATACTATCAGCTTCTAGAATAAGAGGGATTCAATTTAAGCTTTTCACCACATTTGACTTTTTTTAATTAAAAAAAAAAAAAATCTCATATGACTGCAGGAGCAAGGAATTTAAGAAAGAAAACTTACAACTAAATACTTTTGGAATCAATTGCACCTATTAACAATACTGGAAGCTTCCCCAGAAAAACTTCAGAAGGCAGAAAAAGATGGGAAAGAAAAACAGAACTATGAGGAGGCACAGCTCTGCCCTTTCCAATAACAAAGACTAGCTTTAAAAATTAAAAAACAAACAAAAAAACACACAAAAACAAACAAACAACAAAATAAAAGAAGTATCACAGGATTGAGGCAAGTCTGATATGTGAGATCCTAAATCTGTCTCAGTAGTAGTAAATTAGGGGCTTCAATGTCTCTGTACTCATGCTCCCGCTTCATTCTAACACAGGCAACTTTGCAATGCAACTTTGAGCTACTTCCCCAAGACCAAGAAGCTATCCCCCTATCATGACTGCTCACCTTGCTGTTACCAAGCAGGTGAACTAACAGATCAGCCTGTTCCATTCACTACATGCATGCCCCAGGCAGTAATTGCTTAAGAACATGCTAACACATCATTACTATACCGCAAGGCTCTACCCTTACCACACAGCCAAAAAGTGCAATTTGCACTTGTTATGAACCTACTGACAGTAATTAATTAGAAGAAAAGAAGAAGCCCAAAGTATTTACAAGTAACTTGACACTTATATTTACTTAGCCAAATGCTACAGTGGCTTACTATAGCCCTTCCCAAGGGATAGCATTCTTTTCTTATTTTGTTTTCAAGCAAGAGTAGATGGAAGTAAGGAGCCATAAAAATAAAAGCACAACCAAACATTAGAACAAAAATAAGTTATCTTCAGGAAAAAAATATAAGCAGTACACATTACATACAACAGATAGTAAACAGTCAGTCCAAAGGCTGCTTTATAATGAGATGAGAGATGAGAATGACAGCACAACAGGAGCAAAGACTGCTAACACAAAACTAAGACTAAAGGCTACATGTGGTACAGCTTTTTATCCCTCCTCAAATGAAATTATGTGCAATAATATTTTGTTGCTAATAGCATGTGGAATGCAGAAAAGCAATCTGGTGACTGTGGCTGCAGTGTACAGCTGCAAACAAATATACTGGACACTTTGATCCCTCTATAAGCTCTTAACTGATGTTAGAGGACTTGCATGGGAAATTGGAACACTCCTAGTTTTGATTGGCAAAGATCAAAACACAACAGACATATAATGGTAACTAAAATACTTTCCTTAATATTGTTTTGATGTCAAATATAGACAGAGAAATGACAGAAGTCTCACAATAAATTATTCTATAGTGGTTGTAATGCAGAGAACTGGGAAGTTATTAGACTTGTTGATTACCTATTTTTTCATCAAACTTTTCTTCTTCTACTTGTTCCGCCTCCGTCGTACAACGATATCCTTTCTTCTTAAGGACATGACAGATCAGGATACCCAAGAGACCCATGATGAAGAAAACAGGAACCAATGCAAAAGCAATATACTCTAGGTGTTCAGCCTTGCCATCACTGCCATCAGTTTTAGTTGTCAAAGTAGTTGTCTGTAAGTCATTGCTTGACAAGAACTGGAAAAACTCTCCATTACCTATGCAAATGAATAAACACAGGTATTACTATACTCTGTAAATCAATTCAAAGCATTTAGAAAATTGCAGGCATGACAAAATCCCCTAGCATCACTGTGATGCACCTTCTGTGATGATTTGAATGGGCAATACACACTTCACTGGCTGCAAAGTCACACCCGTACAGTAGATATACACTCTTCATAAATGATTACAAGACATCTACGGTCCAAAACTCCCACATGATATTTCTCGAATATAAGAGTGAAGAACAATATTCTAGCCTAATATGCTTGTGAGCTCAAGAAAAGGGCTCACATATTTCACAGAAGTGTAACATCACCATCACTCCTTGTCCCCATCAGTGAGGGAAATGGGATACCATTTCTTCAGTATTAAGTTCATGCAAAATTGATAAAAGAAAAAAAAAAAAGAGAACATGGATTCCTCCCTAATACGTAAGCACAGAATTTTGTATTGACCTTGCCAAGCAGTACGATCAGGTGTGAGAGAAATACCATAATTTTTTAATTAATAGTGGGATTTCAGAGCACGAAAGAAATAAAAATTACTCATCAGCATAAGATAAGCTGATTTTCCCTTGTTTAAGATTCAGAACCCATTTTGTATTTAAACTTGAAACAGGATTAGAAAAAGGCTTTACTTTTTGTTTGCAAATAATAAAAATTGCAGCATACACACTAACTTTAGACTTGCAATTATGCATTTTTGTTTCAATTAAACTCCAAATTTAACAGAAGTACATTCCATGCTATAGATTGGGCTTTTGAACTACCAGAAGTATAGAATATTTACATTAGAAAGGACCTTTGAAGTTCATTAGTCCAAATGCTGCTAGAATTGGATCTGATTAGATCAGGTTGCTGAGGTAAGCCCCAACTGAATTATGGACATTTCACATTCCTGGGCAACCTGTTCCAATGTCTGCCCACTTTCATGGCTAATATACCCAGATAAACTAAAAATCTCAGTACCTTCTCATATATAAAATAAAAACTGTTCAGTTTGTCCTTGTTTCAGCTGGGACACAGTTAATTTTCTTCCTAGAAATCCAAAAATACACATTTGCATACCCAAAATTCCTTCAGAGCCTCTAGAGTTTATACACACTCCCCACCCACATAAAAAGATTTAAATACCACTCTTCCAACATGCAGGAATATTGCTGTATTTCTACCCTCTATTACTATTCTCCACTTGAACTGAAAATAGGGTTTTACTGAGTAAGAAAAAATGACAATAAAGACAACCAATAGAAAAAATATCTATTTCAAGATATTTTCCATCTTCTTGTATTAAAATGGTCACGGCAATTCACAGCCATTCCATTAATCAAATAGGTTGAAGGAACAAAGATTCATCAGAAAACCATTTATGACATTATGTAAATATTCTATGATCCTATGACAGTGACGTTTTCAGAACAGAAATGTCTAGAACAATAAAACCACTCCCTAAAAAAAAAAGCCTAATTAAAGCCTCCAGAAAACTACTGAAAGACTCTTCTTTCAGAGACAGCTCTATGCATTAGCTGTATAACTAAGTTTGTATAACTAAGTTGTAATTGAAAATACCAGTAAAGTGACAGATAATAATATTCTTTTAAACCTGTAGTTAGGTATTTAGCCTAGTTCTTTTCATATCAAAACACTAAGCCTTTTATTTTTAAAGTGTTTCTGAATTTTTCAGGACAGTCTTGAATTGTCACTTCAGTAATACATAGTACACAAGACTCGCTCAAAGTGAAAAAAACACTGGAACTGTTGAAATAACAAGTGATAAAACCACAATCAGCAGCAAGAAGAAAAGGTGTGCTAAAAGCATTTCTCTAAACTAGCTTTCCAAACAATAGCAGAAATGCAGAAAATTTGTAAGAAATGCAAACAAACTACTGAACAGATCACAAGGCTAAATGTTAAAACAAAATCTCAGGATGTTTGCTTTGGACGAAGCCAGATGGCCTAGCTTTCTCCCAAAAATAGAAGAGAAAGCTGTTCACTTATAAGAGAGGCCAGCAAACCTACAGATAACTGTATACAGAATTTACTAGATAAAAAACCTTTAGATGCTTTACTTTATGCCTGAGTAGGACAACTGACCAATATATACAATTTAACACTTTCAGGCTGCAACTGTTTTACACTACAAAGAAACAAGAGACAGGAAAGGGTAATGGCCACAATCATATCACCCAAGACGTTGATCATACATACAGTTTATTTGCTTCCTAAGTATGCATAATTTACATTTTAATATACCATTTTTTTTTGTGCGTGTGTGATTTTGTTTGTTTGGGGAGTTTTTTGGGTTGGTTTTTCATCCCCTCGAACTCATCAGGTAGCAACAGGTACAAAATCCCCCATTTAAGAGAAGTACTTTATTTCCCAAGCAGGAGAAAAGACATTATAGCAAAGTAGTATTATTTTGATGACCACAACATCTCCAAATGTAAGAAATCCAACTTAAACAGTATACATCACAAACTCAGAAAGGTATTAATAGATAAGCACCCTTCATGTTCAAATTGAAGACAAAAATAGGCAGATGCTTTGGGCGTTGCTTGCACACTAGTCAATTTAAGAACAAATGGGAAAGACCTACAACACTAAGACATCAATCGCCAGTCACTACTCAAGTTAATAGATGGAAAGGCCTTGAGATCATAGAATCATAGAATAGTTAGGGTTGGAAATAACCTTAAGATCATCTAGTTCCAACCCCTTCCCATGGGCGCAGACACCTCACAATAAACCATGCCACCCAAGGCTCTGTCCAACCTGGCCTTGAACACCACCAGGGATGGAGCATTCACAGCTTCCTTGGG